>JAOWBN010255029.1:0-11424 GCA_028565015.1 Pinguicula moranensis | reverse complement strand
AATGGTTTTGGTCCCCAATTTTGAATATTAGAAGTTAAGGAGATTGGACAATGATCTGAATCCTCTTTGTCCAATCCTGTCTGTATCCAATTCAACATAGAATCCATCCATGCCTCATCTAAGAGGAATCTGTCTAGTCTACTCATACTTCTGAGTGAATTCAGATACCAAGTATAACTCCTTCTACTCATTCTCAGATCCTGCAGATGGGATTCATTGACAAAACGATTGAAAGTTGCTATCTCTGCTGAGTGATCCACCCCTACCATTCCTTTTCTTTTGCTTTGTTTCAAAACTGTATTAAAATCCCCCATAAGACACCACTTCTCCTGTTCTCTTCCAGCCATCATCTCACTAAGTTCCTTCCATTGCTGTTCTTTTTGCATTAAGTCTGAAGTCCCGTAGTGTTGATCATATGATTGAGCACTTCATCATTTCCTAAATATCCTGTCACTCCCCTTCCTGACCATAGCCCTGACCTTTTAGATATTCGACAGTTCCAAATGCATAAAAGTCCTCCTAATGTCACTGGGATCCACTATAAACCCAGTCAAAATCATCATTATACCATAAATTCTGACAAAATGTATAATCCACACACTCTAGTTTTGTCTCTTGAATACTCAAGAAATCCATTTGCTGCTTTTGAATGAAAACTCTTAATCTTGTCTTCCTGCCATATCCCCGTAGTCCTCTTATATTATAGGATACTATCTTCATTAGTCAAGGGGTGCCTGTCTTTATGTTTCCCACTCATCTTCTTATTGTGTGATGTTGACCTTCCATTAATATTGATGCTTTTTAGTTTCTCATGATCCACAGCGGGGTAGTTACCATAGTCAATCCCTATAGCATCTCCAAGCCCCATAATCAGGTTCACTTCAAACTCTATTTGATCAGTGATGTTGTGACTATCTTTAGATGATTGCGCCAGTTCTGGGAGTTTGTTGATCTAACCAGACACTCAGAGTTGTGTGTTCAGCCTGGTAAGTTGCCTGAGCATCTTTTTCCTGACGAGGTTTACTCCTTGTTTGTGGACCCTGTGTTTTGAGACTATCCTTTTGAGTTTTTCATTTTCCTTTGGCCTTAACTGTGCTCTTCCCCAGTTGGGGGAACATTTATAGTGAATCCAGAGGTTGAATATTTTCAGAAGCTAATATCTCTTGAGCAGTAGTAGTGACTGAAGAAATCTTTTCAATTATAACATCCTTCGGTGCTTCATGACCATCTGATAATGTTCCCTGATTTATTTCAAGTGGAGGTGTAGTAGATCCAGTCAGAGGCCACCATTCAATTTTTGAAGGAGACCAAACCGAGACCTGAAGTTTCTCTACATCCTTCTCTGCAGTGGATGGACAAGACTCTCCCATAATATCAATGGGTTCTGGATCTCCCTTAGGTTGATGAATTATTAAAGACAAATCTTCATCTTCTATAGTACCCTACTCTGATATGGCCTCCTCTTCTTCTGTATTGTCATTGGATGATCCAATAGTAGATGATATATCAGAGTCCCATGCGATGTGTTGCTTGTATATCCTGCACTTCGTGAACATACAGAGTATATAAATGATTATCAATAATATTTTTTATGTAAGTAGGTAGAATTACCAAAGTTTTAATTTCAATCAAGAGCAGAGCAACATCTATATAAGAACGTAAGATGGATATATCATCTATACACACAGTAGATCCTAGGATTCCACCAATTTTCCATAGTACCTTTTCTTCCCAGCCATTAATTGGTATACCTGAAATTCTGATCCAAGAAAATCTAGTGCCTGATACATTATGGAAATTCTTATCCCACTGAACTAGCTGAGTCTCTAGCCAATTCAACAACCAACTGGACTCAATTTTGCGTACAAGAACTATGTCGGGCGAATTTTCTCTCCAAAGAAGTACCTTTCCCATCCCTATATAACTGGCAGTGATTCCAATAAGACCGATTCTCTTCAGAGCAAGTTGAAATGCTCGAAAGTTATTCCTATCCTTAAGTTTACCAACTTGAGCTAGCCGAAGCCATTCTGAGTTCTGTTTAGAGCTGACTATTTTACGAACAAATTGTTTAAAAGGTTTAGGAGCTGGTTTGGGGATCCAGATTTTATGACGTGGTAATTGCTGTGACCCTGCCATAGGTTTATGTATCTGAGACACAATAGATGGGAGATCAGGAGAGGAGGATTGTCCCTTTTGAGGGTTGTTGAACATCACATTGATATTTTCCAGCTTTGATTGTGAAATCGGTTGGACCATCTTCTGGTCATACTTGGATATGTTGGCTTGCAGTCTGTGCCTACCTATGTATAAACCATTAAGTTTATCCTCCAAAACATTAGCATCATAAACCTCAGTGTACTCCACAAACCCAAAGGGCAACCCATGATTTCCTAGTTTACCTGCCAGTCTTAGAGCACCAACATTTCCCAAGGTCTGAAGCTGTCGGAGTAAGCGTTCATAGGGACAATTACAAGGGAAGTTGGTTATGAAGAAGGTTATCTTATAGGGTCCTCCTTTGTGATAGGTTGCTGGCTGTTGCACAACCTGAACATAAGTTCTACCACCAGTTTGATGATAATCCTGGACTGATACATGGTTTCTTTGTTGCTGGTATTGTCGTTGCGTCTGAATATACTGATACTGTTGTTGAGCAAACCATACAAAAGCCTTTCTCATCTTTCGTTGTTGATGGGATGGCACTACCCAAGTCATTCTGCATCCAAGGTCTAGCTAAAATACTGGGAATCTATGTTGTACTATGAAACTAGAGAAGTCAGCGAGGGATGCAACAATGGAGTTGGTGTTCGAGTTGGAGCTAGACAAAATGCATTTTCAGGCAAGAGGAAAAATGGTCCTTCCTGGGCGCAGCAAAGCGTCCCCGGGAAGGAGATGAGTTCAATGGTGATGAGGATAAGCAGTAAGTTGGATGCACAAAAATGTTATTCAGAGAAAGTGAGCCGAGAGCGGAGAAGGAAGATTAAAGATTAGAGTTCACTCCTTTTTTTGGACCAGGATGACTTGATTGGGTGGATTGAGGAGAGGGACTCCTTGATGTGAAGGAAGGAAAAGTAGTCAAACTTTGATTTTGTTGTTGGACTTGTACGCTGTTTAATTTTTGTTGATTTGAACTTCAAATCTCTGGAACTTGTCATCTGGTTTTTGTCTCAGTTTTATTTAACGTGAAATGTTGTCTTGAACTTCAATTTATTGTTTTTTACTCATCTAGTTTTATTGTGAACGAAAATAGTCTCTTCGAGTTGAGGGTCTCTATAGAAACAATCACTTTTTCTCTTTTGGGATAGGGGTGTGACTGCGTACATCTTACCCACCCCAGACCCTAGCTGCAGCCAGGATTTATTGGATATGTTTGGTTTGATTTGCTTTGGTTTATTATTATTTGTCCTTTTTTCATGAACAAACATTGATACAAAGATACAAGTATGTTACAACAAAGACTAATGATGTTTTGAATCATCTGCTTCTCTATTTGTTTAGCATGGTTCGTCTAAGTTGGCAACAAAAATACAAGTCTATTGCAAAAAATTACATGTCCATGATTTATGTACACTGACGAACTCTAATAACAAACATAAGAATCCAATAAGCACGAAACTAGAACACAAACTGGACAAAGTTAAAGTCTAAACATAACTCAACTTAAGGTTCTCCAAAGGTCATAAGAACACAACTAAAATAATACGATTTTCCTAAACGTAATATAAAGTTGAAGCCTGAACCTTGATGTCCCAAACTCCCGATATAACACAAGTCTTTACAATGGGTTCTAGCACCTTCTCAACTGAATCAGTACCATCAACTTTATTTTAATCACAATACACAGAAATCTCGACCAACATGTCTGTGATAGTTGTTGCCATCAATTAATACTCGCACAAGCTACCTTTCCTAGTCTTCTACTGGGGTTGGTCTTTAACAAGTGCATGGATTGGTATGTATGTCCTATTCATAGCACCCGATCATCTCTTACATAAAAAGACAAGTATATGTTAGCAATCATTCAGTTGTAAGAATTGTTGAAAGGATGATAGGGGCATTGTGGTTGCTTGGAAATAACTCCACCATCTGTCACTGCAATATGAGTCTACATGCTTTAGGGCAACTAGAAATGTATCATTAAGTTTGACCATGGTGCTAAGAACCTCATTGAATGTCGCATCTGTTGTTTGCCCACTCCTCTGAAAATCCATTTGAAGTGTCCTATTCTTTTGGTGGAGGCTAATGTACAAAGGAAAATGACAGTTTTCTCCTGAACTGAAATGTAACATCCTTGAAGCCACCCTCACTCTTAGGACCCTTAAAAACTCTGTGAAGGCTATCTTGTGCATCTTGAGTTTGTGGAATCACTCTTGGTTGTTTCCTTGGGTTAGTCTTTCCAGAAATGCCATTTGTTCAAATATCTTATCCATAATAAGTACTTAGGTGTGACATTACGCTTACGTTTTTGTTGTAATTTCTCATACTCCTTTTGCTTCACCAATTCGACAAGGACAACAAAATAATCCTCAACATATTGAAGAAGTCAAGTAATTGTCTAGGGACCGTGGCGCTACAAGTGGACTTCAAATGCCTTAAGCAATGGACTACAACTCTTGTCTATGAGAGCAATGTAACCATTCTGAATTTAGTTGCGAATTTCTAATGTTTAGTTCTTTGGAAATGTTATTGTTTCTATTTAGTTTTATTGTACTTTTTCCCCAACTTGTGTGTTCCTAGCTAACAATTGTACGTTCACTAAGAATGGTCGGAGGTCGATAGATACAAACAACGCTAGAAATGATAAAATCAACCGTAATCGCCATAGCATGAGAATGCCTATGAGGTTATTGCTACTGTGTGTGAATTTCCTAAACTTAAAGCCTTTGGTGTATTCAAGTGTGACTTTGAGAGATGCATTCTTATATACTATAAGAGGGATGCTTGAACTCAAGAGAGACTTGTATCTAGGAGAGGAAAATCCGGTAGATAACAACACAACAAATCCAAAGAGTAATTGTAGAAAGAAACTTTTGAAGTTCACTAGTTGATGAAGTCACTAGACGTAAATCTTCTATCCAAGTATTGTTTGCTTTCATATCCTATTTTTCAGTTTCCTTTTTTATTCTTGTTCGTATTTTATTTGTAGGCTAGTATTTCCCCCTTTCTTGTTTAGTTCAAATTGCATAGAACTCACTAATTTTGGTGATTATTTTCACAAACCTTGTGGTTTGATACTCTTCTCATCATTATATTACTTGTGCGACTTGTACAATTACAAATAGCGAATACTAAAAGTATTTGTGCATCAATGCAATACTCGGAGATAAGGAATAAGGATTGTAGGATCATTCAATTCCATGTTTGGATTTGGATAATATTAAATGTGTTAGTTTTGAAGTCAAAAGGCTTGACCGATCGGACACGTGGCAAGATCGAAAGCATTGGTGATTCAGTTCTATCCAACGTCAGATATCGTCTCAGCAATTTTTTATGAGACAAGTCTATATCTCAGTGACTTTCAATCGGTGCAATTCAACATACGATCCTCAGGTATGCTTCTCTATTACGCTATGATATCTTAGGTGTTCTAGGTGACTATCTTGCGTATAGAACGGTGATCTTGGGGAGTGGATTTATACTCGACTATTTTTTCAATTATGTTCTAGAGGTTTAGATTCAGTTTGGTAGCGGGATAGTTTTAATTCTGTTACAAAGATCACTTCAGCGCTGATGTCATATTAAGTAATTCTTCGAACATTGGGTACACATATTTTCAAGGTGTTTTGGATTACTGCAAAAGTGAGATACAAATAATCCTTTGTTGTGACATAGGTTAAATGAGGAATTTACTACTCTAACCCTGAAGTAAAACCGTGTTGAAATTCAATACACAATTTTGTACACGGTTTAGTTTATTCAAAAATAGCATCCTCATAATTTCCCCGGTACATCAAATGGTTCAACAACCCACACACAATAGCTATACAATACGCATCTTTTAGACCAAGAAAAACTTTAAAAATCACAAGTTTGTCAATTGTTACCAACAATAACATGCAAGAGCATTTTCATCTATTCCGGGCGATGGTGCAAACTTCATTGGAGTTACCGCTGCAGCGTCTCCATGATGTAGGAAGCATACAAATCCCTGCAATATGGAAAACAAGATAAAGAAAGTATCTATAACAAACTAAATCCAGACATGAACTAAAAACAAGATAAAGAAATTTATGGTGCACCTGGTCATAAATAAACACCAAAATTAACATCAAAAAATTTAACAACCCATTCCCAGAAAATAGAACAATATATAGACCGGGTAGAAAAATGGATCGGGACAAATATGCCGAGACAAATGGGCCTGGCCTGCCCGGAAAAAAAAGCAATTTATGGGACAATACCGCTATTTCTAAACGAGTAGGAGGTCAGACGTGAAACGGGCGGGCTAGACTCCGCCTGTATTTTGTAATGGTGTGGCCGCAAGCTCATTTTTTGAGCAAGCAGGCTTGCTCGCCCGGCTGTTTAAGGTTAAACAAAAGCATAAGGCGACTTCCATTTTGGGCTTTTCGTCATTTACTTCACCGTGTTCGTCCAATCACCCGTATTTGTATCCCTTCTCCTCTTGCCCGTTGAACAAAAGCTTTGCGTCACCATTCTCTTTCCCCGACAGTCGTTCGACTTAGCAACAGTCATCTCGTCGACCGTCGACCATAGGAAAGTAAGCATGTAACTTAGCTTTGAGTTTGAGCAGTCGTCTTTCGATTTAAGGTTTGTTAATTTTAAGATTTTCTCCACAAATTGATAGCAAATTTATTTTTTTGGGCCATGTTCTTCAGATCTAGGGTGTGTGAGCTCTTGAATTTGGCCTCATAAGTCATACAAATTGATATCGCCATAGCAGCAACCATTCAAGTAATGCTTCCATTCTTCATACAAGTTGGTCTTTATCCTTCATGTCATGTTTATTAATCTCTTGTATGCATGTTGGTTCGAGCGTAGACAACTCAGATATCTTGCACATCTTATGAGTTATGATGCCTCAAATATTTCTTGCACATCTTTATTGCACGCACAGATATCTTGCACTTTGCACATCTTTATCACACAACTCAAATACTTTTTTTGTTGATCCTGCATCCTTCAACTTGTATGACTTATGATGTCTCAGTTATTAACAAACTATTTTTCTCTTTGCTTCAGATATCTTGCAATGTGCACATCTTGTCCTACTTGCCTAGGGATCTAAATCTTGCATACTAGTGATATTGGTTTGAAAGAGTAAGAGCTAAATCTTATTGGGTAGCTAGTTAGTTTATTCATTTCAAGTACACATGAACTTTTCTTTCCGTTTCTTCCTTCAAGTCGGTAGCTATTTTGTTAGCTCTAGTTTTTTTGTTAGTTGTTTTAATTCCTTCAAGTCAGTAGCTATTTTTTTAATTCCTGTTTTGTTAGCTCTAGTTTGTAGAAAACATTGATAGCCTAAATGCAAATACTATTAAGCAACTAAAACCCTCTTTTATGCATATTCTCTTCTTTATAGGTGTTCATTTTCAAAAATCGATGACCTACATGAAGATAAGAATGTTCTTAGAGAAGAAGAAGCTAATGATTTGGAATTGGATGCAATGGACCATTTTTTCACAAAGCAGTACTACCGTGGGTACCTCTAAGGAAAGAAAGAAACTCACTTTTGAAGTGTGGAATCATTTGGGAGGTACCAAAAGGTTATTGATGACAAGACTTTGTGGAGAGCAAAATGCAAGTACGGCAAGAATGGGTATAGTGGAGACACAGTAGATAGTTGTACTGGCACGATGATGAGGCATGCCAACAAGTGTAGATTAAAGCACGGCGGTGTACATCCAGGTTCAACCAGTCTAGCAGCACTATATTTCATTGTTGATGGCAATGTGACTGCGTGGCGTTAGGATCCTAAGGTATGACGGGAATCCTTTCTGCAGTTGACTGCTGTTTGTGACTTTCCTTTCAATTTTGGACAGCGTTATGCTTATGAGAAGCATATTGAAAAATCATTTAATCCCTCCTTCAAGACAGTTAGTGCACGCACTATTCGACGTGATATCAAAGAATCTTTTTAGAAGTGTGTTGGTGAAATGAAGTCCGTGTTTGCAACCTCCAAGTATTGTATTGCCCTGACATTTGTATATGTGATTCTAGAGCCCATTTAGATTATTGCAGCGTAGTGAGACATTATATCGACTCTAGCTCGAATTTACAAAAGCAAATAATTAGTTTTTGATTGGTTGATAGGCAAATTGGTAACGTAATTGCCGAGAGCATGTTGGTGGTACTCAAGGAATATGGACTCGCGGATCGCACTATCTCCATCACAGTAGATAATGCATTTACGAATGTAAAGGCTATGAAGTCACTTGAGGATCCCTTAGGGTCATATAATGTTGGCTTTCTTTTGCATCAGAGATGTGCATGTCATATAATAAATTTGATAGTCCAAGGATGTCATATAAGAGAACTTGTCTCAACCAAGAACCAAGGATAAGCAGTAAGTAGACGCCACTAAACTTCAAGTGAAGAAAAGATAATTCTAAGAGCCTTTGTAAAGAAAAGGAGAAACACACCTCTCAAGTTATTTTCAATCACCAAAAACTAAGTAAAATGAGTTCAAGAGAGGCCTATTTATAGGCTCGAACACGTTCAAAATGAAAAGGTACTAATGAATGGATGCATTGATTCTAAGAGATGTAATCCGTTTGAAAAGACATGGCTATTCGAAAAGGTATGTCCATTGATAAATGGATGTGTCCCTTGGTGAACAGGTGCATCCTTGGTGAAGAGGTGTGACTCTTGGTGAAGAGGTGTGTCCCTTGGTTTAAATGTGCGTCCATTCATGGAAGGTTGCAACTGTTCGGAAGAGATGTGTCTTTTGGCAAATGGGTGTGTCCATTGGAAGGGAAGTTACCATTTGGTCGAGTTGCACCATTGGACACTATCTTCAAGCTCCTTGATGAGCTATGAGTTGGACTTGTGGCTCATTGGACTTGGAGTAATCGTCCATTGAGCTATCAGTTGTGGCTAACCAAGCTGCCACCACTCCCGCCAGTGACTGTTTGAGCTTCATAGATCGAGCTCTAGTGATAGGTCTACTAGGCCAAGTTAATGTCTTGTTGTTGAGGCTGATTCCCTTGTGCTGCAGCTCCGTTAGTTCCATCCTCCAGCTAAAATATAGCTCTCCCAGATTCCTCCACTAGTCCTTGTTCGTATGGTGCAACTTATTTCTCATAATTCCCTCCTTTAAAATGATTTATCCTCAAATCAGATCCAACATCAAGCAGAGAAAGATCAGAAACATTGAAGCTAGCACTTACGTTGTACTCAACTGGCAAATCCAACTTGTATGGATTATCATTAATGCGCTCAATCACATGGAAGGGTCTGTCTCCCATCGGTAATAACTTGGATTGCCTCTTCTTGGGGAATCTTTCCTTTCTAAGGTTTAATCACACCAAATCTCCCTGCTGAAACACAATTTTTCTTCGCCCCTTGTTAGCTTTATGAGTGTATTGGGTTGCCCTTCTTTCAATGTTTCTTCTTACTTTTTCGTGGAGTGCTATCACCATTTCATCCTTCTTCTTGCCATCTAGATTAACTCTCTCACTCATAGGTAATGGTGATAAATCAATAGGAGACAAAGGGTTAAATCCATATACAATCCAAATGGTGAATAATGGGTGGCTGAGTGTACACTTCTATTATAAGCGAATTCAACGTGGGGTGAACACTCTTACCATGTTTTCAGATTCTTAACAATCAATGCTTGAAGTAAAGATGGCAAAGTTCAATTCACTACTTCAGTTTGGCCATCTGTTTCAGGATGACAAGTTGTTGAAAATAGTAGTTTTGCTCCCAACTTTCCCTATAAGTTTTTTAAAAAATAACTTAAGAACTTTGTGTCACAATCCGAGACAATGGCTCTAAGCATACCATGTAGCCTAACAATCTCCCTAAAAAATAAATTAGCCACATTTGAAGCGTCATGTGATTTATGACAAGCAGTGAAGTGAGCCATTTTAGAAAAAATGGTCCACTATAACAAAGATTGAGTCCTTCCCATTTTTAGATCTAGGCAAGCCTAAAACAAAGTCCATAGATATGTCAGTCCATGGTTCATTAAGAATAGGTAGAGGTGTATAAAGACCATGTGGTTTTACTTTGGATTTTTCTTGTTTACAAGTTATGCAACTATCACAAAGTTTCTCTACGTCTTTCCTAAGTACAGGCCAAAAGAAATGTTCATTATCATGCTCAAAGTTTTAGATACTCCAAAGTGTCCCATTAAACCTCCCTATGTGCTTACCGAACAAGTAACTCCCTTAACAAACATTTAGGGATGCATAGTTTGTTGTCCCTAAACAAAAATCCTTCATGCTGAAAATACTTGTTAAAAGCAACATGTTCACAAGCAGCATACATACCACCAAAATCAAGATCCTGGGAGTATAAAGCTTTGATGTTCTCAAATCCTAACAATTTTGCATCTAAGAAGGCAAGTAAAGCATACCTTCTTGATAGTGCATTAGCCACAACATTTTCCTTACCTTTCTTGAATTTAATGACATATGGAATGTCTCAATGAATTCAACCCATCGTGCATGCCTTCTGTTTAGTTTTTGTTGCCCCTTCAAGTGCTTGAGGGACTCATGATCCGTATGAATCATAAATTCCTTAGGCCACAAATAGTGTTTCCATGTTCCTAGGGCTCATACCAAGGAGTACATTTCTTTGTCATAATTTGGGTAATTGAGGGCTACTCTATTTAGTTTCTCACTAAAATAAGCAATAGGCCTTCCTTCCTGCATAAGTACAGTTCCAATACCCACTCCCGAAGCATCACATTCGATTTCAATAGTTTTAGTGAAATCAGGCAATGAAAGTAAATGTGCTTCACCTAACCTTCTCTTGAGGCCTTCAAAGGCCTTGTCTTGTGCTTCTCCCCACTTAAAGGGGACATTCTTTCTTATCACCTCGGTTAGAGGGGCTGCCAATGTGCTAAAATCTTTGACAAATTGTCGATAAAAGCATGTCAATCCATGGAAACTCCATACTTGGCTGATTGTTGAGGGTGTTGGCCAATATTGGATGGCTTTGACTTTCTCCTCATCAACTTCTATTCCATTCCTGCTCACAATGAAACCACGAAAAAACAACTTGTCCGTGCAAAAAGTGTACTTCTTAAAGGTTAGCAAATAGTTTTTTTTGAAGTACTTCAAGAACAGATCTGAGATGCAAAAGATGCTCATGCATAGTCTTACTATAAATCAATATGTCATCAAAATAGACAACTATAAATTTGCATAGAAAAGCTTTTAAGACATGATTCATCAACCGCATGAATGTGCTAGGTGCATTTGTTAAACCAAAAGGCATAACTAACCATTCATAAAGTCC
>JAOWBN010255018.1:0-11424 GCA_028565015.1 Pinguicula moranensis | reverse complement strand
AGATATATATATATACAAAACTCAAGGAACAAAATAATTTTCATCATTTAGTATGCATGAAACTAACAAGTGGACCGATTGGTGCTCTAGGTCACTAACCCAACACTAATTTTCTACCGGGCCGAAGAATTTTAGTAAGTGTAGGTAGGAATAGAACATCTCGTAATGGTAATGAAAAGGAAGCAAAGATAAAACCGACATGAGTAATGGGCATAGGGACACTAACATAGGCTTTATCCGTATAAGATGTGGCTTGATCAAGATTTTCCTGAGACAGGGTCATGTGAGCAGATCAACAACAACAACAACGTACCTAGTATATTCTCAACTAAGTTGGGGTCTGAGAGGTCAGATGTACGCGGTCTTACCCTTGAAATTATACAAAGAGGCCATTTCTGCTGCGACCCAATATGCATTGCGTCATTTGATGTATTGTGTTCCAGCAACTTCACTAAATAGAAGCACTGGAATTTAATAGAGTCATTTTGTTCTAGTCCATTATTAACACAAATCTAAGATCATTGTGCTGTAAGGCAAGGGGAGAGAGGCAGCCAACAAGCGGAGGCCTAGTTGGCCCAATAAACCAAGAAGAGGATAGTGCTCCAAATGGTCCAATATTTTCATTCAGGACGGTTCCAAATTGTATTTTGATCCAACAAATTGTCCAGAAGGACCAATAGGGAATAGTACCTCATAGTGGGCCTGAAGAGTGGCTGGTCCATGAAGTTCGTGAGTTGAGTTTGGAGTAGAAGACCCAAGAAATGGACCATCATAATTGGGCTGAGCTTGAGGGGTGATACGTTCGCCATAAATAGGGCCACTGGATAGAGATTGTCCCAACAAGATGGGTTGTCCACCATAAAGAAGACACTGGAATTCGAATGTCTGCCAGGTGGGCCGGTCACAAATAGAGGCCCAGTGAAGAAACGTCTAGGTTGAAAGTGAGCTGACGGTGTTCCAGGTGCATTAAATGATCCAACACCAATTTTTCCAACAGGCCCATTAGTATAAAAATCGGGTAAGAAATCCCTAAGTTGAGAGATTGTCCCAACTCGATGAGAATACCCAAATCCATGTCCCAGTACCTCCATAGAGTGGCGGCAACGAGGTTGGCTTGTGCAACGGCACTGATAAACATCAAACTTGAGTAGCGCGTGCCATAAGTGTCGGTGCATTGGACATGTGCTCTATAGATTTGGCAGTGAGGCTTGTGGGAGCCATACCCCCGACCCCGTGAAGAATCTTCGCCCCTAGGATATTATCCCAGAGTGGAGGATGGTGCCAGAGGGGAGAAATAGTGTAGCTAAGCAGGTAGGCCAGGTGGGGGAGAGCTAAATTGCAGAGCTGAGCTGAGACGGCAAGGGCTAAACATGAACCAGGATAGATCCTGAAGGAGGCACAGGAGATTAGGGACACTAAGGATGGTGGAGTAACTGAGGCCACAAATGCCATTCAAACGGTCCTATGATACAGAGCCTTAAAATTTTCAACAAGGGCGATTATATCGCAGATGGAGGGCAAGGGGTCCTGAGAGAGTTGAGATCCATCAAATTTTTGAAGTCGGGACCGATACGTGGAGGAACCAGTGGATTTAGTCCAGCGGTAAGACTGGTCATCTGAGGGCAGCAAGTCGGTCAATGAGAAGGAGAAACTGGCGAGCATAGTCCTTGACTGAGAGATGACCCCTTGGGAGCTGCTGAAGTTCATTCCAAATACTGAATTCGTGTGCGGGGCCAGAGGAACTGAACTCACGTACCATCGTCTCCAATACACCTCGGGCTGTTGACTTTGCAGCAATTACTCTGTGAGCTTCATCTGTTAGTGAGGAGATGTGGAGTGAGTACAGATGCTCATCTATTTGCTGCCAATTGACGTAAGTCTAATTTGTTTTAGTTGAGTCAACAAGATCCTATTCTGGAGGTTGAGGGATGGAGCCATCTCTATAACCAATGAGTTTGTGATTTTGCAGGAGGCGGCGCACTTGATTGTGCAAAAAATGAAGTTATTGGATGTAGCTTTTATGGCGGCAATATAGGAGAACTCGGCGTATGAAAGTGAGATGTCTGAGGGAGTTGCTGGGGGATGAAGAGCTTGTGCTGGAGGTGCTTGAGATAGAGCCATAGTGTGGCTTAGAGAAGACAAGTTGGTTTAGAAAGAAGAAGTATTGAGGGGAAGGGATTGTAAATAAATAAGAAAAAAGACAACTATATGTCTCATTTTTTTTTTAATTAAAATACAGCTAGTAGACTGTAATTAAAAGAAAAGAAATTTGCGGGTCCTTCAAACGGACCTGCGGACTAGATCATCGGGTTTGCAGGTTGGGCCCGCAAACCCGAATTATTTTGTACACCTCTATGGACAACAAATACACGAACAATTTTGCATAATAGAATTTTCTCCAATATAATTGTATGTAAGGACTTCAATCAATGATCATCTATTGATCATCTATTTTGAGCCTTAATTTCTCATTCTTCATATTATACATTATTATGAAGCTCCTGATTAGTAAATTCATCCCATATTTGACCTTGTAGAAGTATTAAGTGTAACTCCTTCGAAATGTTCAATAAATATATCTTTCCCAACATTAATTACTGTAATAGTGGAGAAAGCTTGATTAGAAGCTAATTATAGTAATGACCTTGCATTTGATGGATGGAATTCGAGTAAAGAGTAGGTCTGGTCAAACAGGATTTAGGATCGGGTTTTGCCAATATCCTGTCCCATCCTATTTGGAAACAGGACTGATTTTCCAGTCTTGTTCTCCTCCCAAAACCCGGGGTCCCAATTCGGGACTCCACGTTTCGGGACAAGACTATGCTTTTTCCCAAAATTTCCATTTTTTAATTTATTTTTAAAATTTTTATTATATTCTTCAAGATTTCCGATCAGGGGGTCTCCACCGGAAATAATTCCCTTATCTCCTTTGAGGTATGTGTATCTATGTATATCTCACTCGCCCCAAACCCTGTTTAAGGCCGAGATTTATTGGGTATATTTGGTTTAATATTATATTCTTCAAGAACATAATACTAATAGTATGATATAGTATATAATATGAACAATATTATATAAATGTACTGGAATTGAAATAAATACACTAGTAAAAACATAACACTCATGATTAGAACTCATACAACACATAACCTTAAACCGAAAACTATACACTAACCAGAATCCTTCAAGAATCAAGGGAATCTGGTCTCAGAGAACTTGTACAACAAATGAAGATCAAAAGTACTAGAACGGGACGAGGGTCAAGGGAACGGAATGACGCAACGAGTTAACGAATCATTGAACGGAAGTGAGAAACATGAGTTAGGGATGTATCTTTTAAATATTTAGTAATATTTAAAAGACAACCTTTTATTTTAAATAAAGAAAATTTAAAAAAAATTGGGTTTCCCATTACCCGATTGGAAAAACCTGATCCTGTCCCGAACTTTATTCGGGACTGGATTTCAAGATTTGATCCCGAACACAATACCCATAGTCCTCGAAAAGGACTTCGAGCTTTGGATAGAACGGGTTTTGAGTTTTTCCAAATCCATTTAGCCAATTCTAGTAAAGAGTGGTAGAAATTGGGGGCAAAACGATAACAAAGGCTACAACAAATACCAATGTCACCGTCCCCAATTCCTCCGCCGAGAAGAGAAGAGAAGAGGCAAAAGGAAAAGATTTTCTGATTTTAGAAATAGCTTAAACATTGTAAACTCTTTTTGTCGTAAGCTAAGGGCTCTAGTGAGCATAGATTTTTTTATTTCTGCCTTCTCTTTCTCACCAATCAGGTCCGACATCACAGTAAGCTGTAAGAAATAAATAAAAAAAGATTTTATATCCTGGGGATACATTGAATCGAGGGAACTCCAGAGATATGGATCTTATCGTCTAGCTCACTATACAAGGATCTAGATTTGAATTTATTTTTTGCATAATTACTTTGGTTGGATCCCATAACACAATGGCTCTTAATCTAAAAATTTTCACAATGTATTCGTATTCTAGTTCTCACTCTATTCTTTGTTGTTACACCGGTGTGCTCTGACGTAGTTCTATGGGCCATTTACTTTGGTAAGCAAAGTATGATCTTAATCTTGTATGAAAGCCATTTCATCTTTCCTTTTCTCATCCCAGTGTCGCTACATAAACTTCACATGCCATCTTCTAATCTTACTTTTTTCTACCTGAAAAAGAGATGCTTCTTGCCATGCTCATAGACATCGAAACAATTCGTTGGTGCTGCTCCGACTGAAGTGTCCTCTGTTAAGAATATGTTCAGTATCATGATAAATATGTTCCATTGTAAGTAGAGTATAGCTCCTTGGTTCTCTTAACCATCATTCTATTTTATTGGGGAAAAATGGGGATTTATTAGTTTGTATTGATATTCGAAATATGATCACATTACATCTCCTTTGTAGAGAAGGAGTTTAGAAGACGTGAGGGATAAGGGAGAGGTTCAAAACTTGATAACACCCCCTATCAAGTTGAATTATAGGGTCTTCAATTTATAATTTGCTTAGAATACTAGTGAATGCCTATTTCGTTATTGCCTTCGTTAAAATATTAGCTAGTTGATCTTCTAATCTAACAAATGGAAGGTTGATGATTCCTTCTTCAAGTTTTCTTTAATAAAGTTGCGATCCACCTCTTCGTGCTTGGTTCGATTATGTTGGACTAGCTTTTTAGATATGCTTTTAGCAACTCAACTATCGCACCTCAATGGGCACACATCATCTATTGTTTGTCCAACCACTCGCAACAACTTCCTTAGCCATAGGATTTTCAGTCCGTCCTCATGCTACTCTGAATTCCGTTGCAGTACTCGATAGAGCTATCGCCTTTTATTTCTAACTTTTACAGGTTACAAGATTCCACCAACTGTCATGAGATAGCCAGGAGTGGACCTTCAATCTACTGGGTTGCCAGTCCAATCAGCATCTGTATAATCCTCAATACTCAGATGGCCATTCTTTGTGAAATGAATCCCCTTTCTTGATGTACCCTTAAAGTATCTCACAACTCTGAGAGCGGCCTCCATGTGGTCTGTGCATAAACTGACTAATCACTCCAACTACATATGATATATCTGGTTGGGTGCGCGTCAAGTAAATGAGCTTGCCTACCAGGTGTTGGTATCGAGCTTGGTCTGCTAGCTCTGCCCCCTTCGTTATCTGTAACTTTTAGTTTACTACTGCGGGAGTATCAGTTGGCTTGCAATCCAGAAGTTTTGTCTCAACAATAAGATCTAGTACATACTTTCATTGTTAAATAAAGATTTCTTTTTTTGTTTTTTGGACCTCTATTCCAAAGAAGTATCTCAGCTCTCCTAAATCCTTTATTTCAAACAACAAAACAAATTTCTTCTTATCTCATTAATTGCTTCACAGTCACGGCCCGTGATCACCATATCTTCAACATAGATAAACAAGCAGGTGATCAAATTTCCCTTCATTTTTATAAATAGAGTACAATATGAGTTGCTTTATTTATACCCATACCTCCTCATAGTAAGAGTGAATCTTCCAAACCACACTCGGGGTGACTGCTTCAGTCCATATAAGGCTTTTCGTAGTATGCAAACCTTATTTCCCTGGAACCCACTAGGGAACCTAGGTATTGCTTCCATGTATACTTCATTCAAGTCTCCATGAAGAAATGGATTATTTACATCAAACTGATGTAAGGGCCAGTTCAAACTAGCTGCAATAGAAAATAATACTCGGATGGTATCAATCTTTGTAACCGGCGAGAACATATCAGAGTAGTCAATCCCATACGTTTGAGTGTAGCATTTTACTACCAGTCGAGCCTTATGTTGCTCTGCAGATCCTTTAGCTCTTCGTTTGAATTACAAATACCCATCGATACCCTATGTGTCATTTACCTGCACGGAGTCGACATGTATCCTGCATATCATTTTTTGCTAAAGCATTCATGTCTACCTCCATAGCATGTCGCCAATCAAGGTGCTATAAGGCTTCCTAAACTGTTCTGGGCAGCTATTCTGAATATAGGGCTGCAAAGAATGTTGTGCCTACACCCCCCTGACCAGATTCATCGTGGGGTACCTCGAAGATTTTGATAAATGTTCAGGTTTGTACAGTTTGGGAGGAACTGTGTGAGTGCCCCTGGGTGGCAAATCTTTCCCCATTTGTATTGTATCCGAGATCACATTTGTCGTGTCATAGGAAACTATATAGGGAGTAATGTCAGGAAATAATGATACCAAATTAGGTGTACTTACCTCAGGGACATCGGCTTGGGTAGGCGAGCTTGGGCTAGCCGTGAGTTTGGAAGTAGTGCCCCGCGCAATGTCAATAGGAGCACCCCAATGGTTTCATCATCTGGTTCTTTTGGGACACCAACAGACACAACAGTGTGGGGACACATTAGGTGTACTGGGTGTGGGCAAGATAGGTAGGTCAACTAACAAACTCAGCGGAACACTAGACTTCTCCCCTTGATCGGTGGGTTGCGTATAGTAATATTCAATTTCAAGGAAGTCATAGTCCATAGTAATGAACATGCAACGAGGTTGGCGATCAAAACATAAATACCTCTTTCTTTTGTCCTCCATATCCAAGGAAGACACTTGATAGCTAAGGGCTCAAACTTGTTTCGATCAACCTTTGGGATATGAACAAAATTGGAACACCCAAAGACACGAGGCTGAAGTGTCAGCATCTTGGGAATTGGGAGAATTTTGGTGACTGTTTGAAGGAGGGTTTTAAGTTTGAGAATTTTGGTAGGCCAACGGTTTATGAGGTAAGTAGCAGTACCAACAGCATATGGCCAGAAAAATTTAGAGACTTCTGATTCGAGTAGAAGTGCTCGGGAAATTTCAAGAAGAATATGTTTTTTTTGCTCAGCCACCCCCATTTTGTTGAGGGTTATGAGCACAAGTGGTTTGATGGATCAAACCCTTTGTCCGGAAAAAAGTGTTTCATGGTTTGGTTTACATACTCATCCTCATTATTGGATCAAAGAATTTGAATTTGGCACTTGAATTAGGTTAAAACCATAGTATAGAAATCAACAAACTTTTGAGGGACCTTAGACTTGTTCTATTACAAATAAATGGATGAAATAAAAGTTTGAGATAACCTGCGGATGGATGTCTTAGTCATCTGTGCCACAACCATGTTTACCTTTTGACCGTCACGTGAGCTAACATACATGTTATGTGTTATGCCACCATATCGACATAGTACAGATCACCACATCCAGTGTCATGCCTAATAATCGCTCTCGTCTTGATATACTGCAATAGAGATGGGCATAGGTGCGGTGCGGGCCAGCCTGCATCGTACGATGCAGTTCGTGGCCTGGAATTTCTAACCTAGCGTACGTAAGTTTTCAAAACGTGCGCGCGCTATAAACTGCGTGTATTTAAAATATGCATGCCTGGCACAACATGCATAAAAAAATGTATCGAGTCATGTTGGGCTAGCCCACATGCAAATAAGGCTCATACGTTTGCACGTTTTTATTTTTTTTCAGTTTTGATTATTTTATTAAAAAATAATATAATTTAAATGATGATTTAAAAAAATAAATTTCACGGTGCGGGACCCCACGCTGCAATTTGCGAGTTGGACTTTCAAACCCGACATGCACACGCTTTATAAAACGGGTGGATATCACACGAATATTTTCTGCACACAAAATATTGGCCCGCCACTGGCATGTTTCCATGTGTGTGGTATAGCCACGTTTGCACGTTTTTTCTATGTGTGCTATGCCTAACTCATATGCTTGTCTCTATCCTACTATAGACAGAAATTTGGATACACTAGTGCAGTTTTAGATCTTTGGTAACGTGACTAATAGATAATAACTTGCACGAAAGTTCAGGAATATATAGGAAATGAGGCAGTTTGAGAGTGGGAGACCATTCAATGTCTTGTGGCTCATTGACACAAGCGAGACCCCCATTAGCCATTTGAATGCATAATTTTTTGGGAACTGACGGCTTACGAATATCCCTTAGATCCTTGGTCATTGTATCCATAGCTCCGCAATCAAATAACCATAGTTTTGGCTGAGAAACATCTAGACCACGAGCAATACAAGCCACAAACCTCTTGATCATCGAAACAGTAGGGTCAACAAATTGTGGGTTGGCAAAACATGGTTGAGATTTTAATTTTCCAACAAATTGAAGTGATTTATGGATTTTTTGCAAGATAAGGGACTTAACTACATAATCGTGAAACTGTTTGTACGATAATTTTGAAGAACTACCAGACTGTAAGGAGCGAACTACGACTTCACTAGGACATGGGCGCCGGAACTAAACACTGGACATCAAGGGTTGAATTGGTGAAAAACTGAGGACCCACTTGCAAAACATGAGAAGATGAGAGTTTTTGCCCAAATCGAATATCTTCAATGTCCAGATTTTCCTCGTCAATTTCATTCACTACAATCGCTTCAAATTCCATCCCCGATACGTTACTACCATAGCTGGTGTTGGAAACCTCAGCGTTGGCCACTACGCAGGTATCAGCACCGGGTTTGGTCTTTTTTTTTCTCATGTCAGGCCACCACTCGGGGTATCCAATTCGCTTGAAGCCACCTGCGAGAGTGTTTTTGGACTTTTGGCAGTTGGTTTACCACAAAGTTGATTTGTTGATGCTGGTGTCACAAGGATTAGTCCTTGCCTAGGGTTTTCCTCAATCTGTCTTTCCACGCATTGGTAGACCAATGCCAGTGTCTAGTGATGCATCCATCCAGACAGGTTTTGGAGTTGTAAAGATACTAATTCAAGCAGCCTCGCGATGAACTATCGCATTGGCTGCTAAGTTGAGGGCAATGGGGATAATTTAAGTAAATCATTGTGCACAGCGTCAAATTCATCATTGATACCTGACAGTAACTGAAAAATGTGTGTTTCCTGGCAAGGTTTGTTGAAGGTTTCAATTTCGGGGCATTTGTCATGGGGTTCAGTGTTCTCCTTTCTATTTCACGCCAGATTTTTTTTCAATGTCCTGAACAATTGTACTAATGTTCCATTTCCCTACTATTGGCGACTGGCACGGATTGTCAGGTCATAGATATGTAAAATGTCTCTGTTGCTACCATAGGTGATCGCAATACCACTCCATAACTCTTGCACCATGGGGTATTCAGTAAAGTAATTCTTGAGATCACGATCCATGTTATCAAAAATCCATGAGTATAGTGTCATGTCGGTTTGCTCCAAATATGGGAAAGCTGGATTAGTGGCTGGAAGAGGCAGAGGACCATCACTGATGTAACTGTCGGCCTCCACTAGAAACCTTCATCAATTGAGACCATAGGGAGTAATTTTTCTTAATTAATTTCAAGTCTATCCCTACTGATTAATTGTTGTCTAATGGTCGCAGCATTTGGAGCAAGTTTGTGAATTATTTGGAGAAGTGTTTTGGTGGTTGATGTGACCCTGGATCAACAACATAGAAATTTTTTCCTTCTGTAGCGATCTAGAGTGATCGGTTGCCCGTATTACCAGACTGGTCAAGATTTATGCCCTTGTTATTAGATTTTTGTGGCATCTTTTAGCAGAAGGTAAGGTCTTTTTCTAGTATATGATGAACTAAGGATCAAGATCCATCACCGAAGCTCTGATACCATATTAGTTTATATTGAACAATTATGATGTTTATACGAAACATGATCATATTACATTTCCTTTATAGCGAAGAACTTTAGAAGATATGGGGATAAGGGAGAAGTTCACAATTTGATAAGGATGTGATCCCTACATTTATGGGATCAGTCCTTTAATAGTTAAGTTGTGGATTCTCCCTTATCTTACTATGCTAACAGGACGGACTCCTACATATTTTGGTGAAGACCTTGCACGATGTCCATTCGAACAAGGTAATCTGAAATCTGCTTTTTGTAACGATACTATTTTTGTCATTGAATACTTTTGCGTCTGAGCCTTATCATGTAATTCATGTTGACCATGAGCACTGCTCACTACATGAGCTCCCTAGCAAACCTGCACATAAGAATAAACTTTGTGAGGTTCATAGAAAGTAGCCGTTTGTTTTTCCTTCTACAAAAACACCATGAAATGAAACTATTGTTTTCAAGCTTGAATGAATGAAAAACTTTCTTACCTTCATAATCGCTTCATGCTCTTTTGCACATGAGCACCACCTCAAAATTCTTCAAACACTCCAGCTTCACTGCGAGTTGTTATGGTATCAAAGCCAGGTTCTCAAGGTTTAACCGCCAATTCAGTCGATTCTTTGCCTCAATCTCTCCTGGTTTACTTTCTATTTTTCTTCTCCATCACACTAGATGATTTTTTTAATATTTTATGGCATGCTAGGTAGGCCATGCTTTCTCTTCTATTTTGCCTTTATTAGGTAGTCACGGTCGCATTTTGTTGACATCTGTGAACCCCTCCCCCATCTGGGTATGTCTTGTCAAATGGCTAAGAGCCATCGTTTATCGTTTGTTTCAAATGAACATCGTGCCCGGTGACCTCTTGTATTAGTACATTGTAATCTTTGGGGGTCCTATTACTTTATCTACCCATGGTTATCATTGTAATATTATTTTTATTGATGATTAATTTAGATTTACTTGATTTTATCCTCAGAAACATAAATTGGATTTCCTTGTCACATTTTTCATTTTCATGCATTCCTTGTCACTCATCTTCAAAATTTCAGAGTGATAGTGGCACTGATATTACGAGCCATCATTTTCAAAAACACCTTTGGACACATGTTGTTGTATTTGCAAGGATATAAAGTTGAACAAGTAATAAAGTAATAAAAACGAGTGTCAAACCATGAGAATCGTAGAAGATAAACACCAAGTTTAGTGAGCGTTAATGCAATTCGGACGAACAACTGATGGCATTAACTCATATACCCAAAAATAGTGATATAAATGTATCCATGCAAAGTACTCTTTTTGGTATTTTCAGCTTACTAGGCACAAATTAAAGGATAAATTCTCTTGGAGAAAAATCTAAGGCAATGATTTCACCTCCAATGCATTTCGGAGAGTTAGTTTCGTAGTTCAACTGCTAGATTTGAAGCTTAGTTGCCCACCGAATTTTTGTCTTCAAATATTAATTTCTCTAGAGTAGTATGTTCTCTTATGCGATATGTAGGCACTCATCTCTCGAATCTCGTGCTTAAGCATATCAATAATTGCTAACTCACAAAATCCTCTATGAGTGAGTCCACACTCATATCTCAAATCTCGTGCGGCCTACTAAGAGGATTTTACCTCATGAAATTGATGATTTTTTAGGTATAATGAATTTAAGTAGAGAACCAAGTTAAATTACCTAAAAACACTGATTTTACTGCAAGTATACGATCGTAGTTGTATACATCATGCCTTAGAATATGGATTTAGCTCATGTTCGATGCACGAGCTTCACAAAGACAAACAAGTATGGAGTTC
>JAOWBN010255007.1:0-11425 GCA_028565015.1 Pinguicula moranensis | reverse complement strand
CATGGTGTATAGAGAAAAACTCAAATCTAAATGACACGGTGCAACAGAAGGCAATATGTATCACAGTAGGGATCCCAACCGATAGCAGAATTGAGAATTCTAATCTGTCGTCAAAGATACATACCCAATCCAGAGGCAGTTATCATCCCACCACTGCTAACAATCACATTCCTTGCCCGGTATATGTGCAGAATACTTCCCTTAATAACTCCATTCACCAGGATATCTTCAACGCGACAAACCTGAAAGAAGTAGTATTACTATCATGATTTAGCATAAAGTTACTGTAGCAACAAAAACTGGATGCTTATGCTTTTATGTGGTCGTAGACCCTAATTAGCTATAGCATATTGATGGCAAAGGTTAAGAAACAACTTGATTAAATCCATAAGTTCAGCTCTTCGTTATCAAGGCATTTTCATGTGTAGTACAAATATGTCAGATTATCCTTTTTTTATAACATAGCAATATATATGAGAAAACTAGGTATCTTTAGGTGCTCACTCAAAAATCAAGACTAAGAGGCTTCTTATCTAATTTAATTCCTTCCCTCCTAACTTGGCATTTATGGATCTGCAGGTGCAAAGCTAGGTTTGAGGACTTCTTCCAGTCAGCGGAGCAGCTATGGAGACAGGTTAGAAATGACATTGCAGCAATTGCCAATCAGGCTAACATGGCCTTTGTTTTGCAGGTACAGGATGGTCACTTAATGCAGCAACTTGGCATCAATCTTGCCTCCAAGCCTGCTGCCAGAATCAGACCTATCTGCTGGAAGAAGCCTCCAGCAGGATGGGTGAAGTTAAACTCATTAGGTAGCTGCTACGGCAATCCAGGACCCTCAAATGGTGGGGGAATTGTCAGGGACAACCAAGAAGACTGCATAGCAGCTTACTCAGTCCACTTTTGGCAACAACGTCGCTGAACTACGGGCTGTAACTGAAGGTCTAAAACGGTACAAGCTTAAAGGATGGAGGGATGTCATCCTAGAAACGGACTCAATGCTGCTAGTCTCATGGATCAAAGTTGGATCATGCACGCAATGGTACTTATGGGACTACTGAAAAGATTTTCAAGCGTAGGCAAAGGATCTAAGGCTTAAAGTCCAGCACCAATTTCGAGAAGGAAATGTCATTGCTGACCTTTTGGCTAAGCAAGCAGCCTTAGGTCTCTGTGCTTCCTTTTGGAACAAGAATGAACTTACTATCCTAGCTAGAGGCATGCTCAGATTGGATAAAATTGGGCAACATAGCATTAGGCTTGGTTGACTCTCTAAGAGCTCGTGTTACCAAAGTAGGTGGCTTGTCTATTTTGGCTCAAGGGGGATAAGTCCCTAGTTGTAAAGGTTTAGGCTCTCACCTAAAGAGAGTCACATGAAATAAAGAAGTAATTCATATATAAAAAAACTAGCTTTTTGTATCTATTAAAATGTTTCCATACCTCGGAAGCAAGTCTCTTTTACTTCTTACACAGACCTCGTGGTTGTACTCCGTTGTACGGATTGGTCTATTTCATGTTAATGACTCTCATTAGCTTTTTCTTTATTGATGTCATCATCATAGTCGAGACGCGCATCCATGTTCAATAAAGTTTTCTGTAGAAGCACAAACAACGAAAATAAAAAAATCAACAAACAACCAATAATAAATTGTATAAAACATTTAAAAAGCAGTCTACAACAAAAAAGCAACAATTTTTTTAAAAAATTTCCTTTAAAAAACAATCTTTAACCAACAAACAACAAACAATTAAACACTATCCATGTAAAGGCAAAACACAAGTTATAATAAATTATATAAAATATTTAAAAACAGCCTACGACAAAAAAATAAGCAACAAAAAAACATTTAAATATCCTTTGAAAAACAGTATTGAACAAAAAAAAATAGCAAACAATTAAACACTACCTATATAATACAAAAAACACTCTTTAATAAATTAGATAAAACCTTTAAAAAGAGTCTTGAACCAAAAAAAGCAACAATTTTTTTTATAAGGATAAAAACATCTAAATTTCCTTTGAAAAACAATCTCGAACGAAAAGACAGCAAACAAACAAATACTATCTATATAATGACAAAAAACAATCTTTAATAAACTAGATAAAACCTTTAAAAAAAAACCTTGAACAAAAAAAGCAACAACAAAAATATTTACAAGGATAAAAACATTTAAATTTCCTTTGAAAAATAATATCGAACCAAAAAACAGCAAATAATTAAACACTATCTATATAAAGGCAAAACACAACCTATATAATAAACTATATAAAATATTTAAAAATAGTCTACAACAATAAACAAGCAACAAAAAAATATGAGATGCTTAAATATAGAGAAAAAATTACACTGCAACAATTTTTTCAGTGGGGGTGGGGGATTCTGCTTTCGCCCCATTTTGAGGGAGCTTTTGCTTCTCAAAAAATGCTTAAATATAGAGAAAAAAAGAGAAAAATAGCTTATTGAAAATATGAGATGTTTGCAAAAAATGCTGAAAAATAGAACTTTTCAAGAAAAGCTTGTTTGGCAAACCTTCTCACGAAATAGCTTTTCAGAAGCTTTTCAAAAAAGCTATTTAAATACAACGTTTTGGAAAAAAAACTTTAAACAACATAAAAATAGATAGTTGGAAATAGAAGGTATCTTCTAATATAGTAAAAAATGAACTTCTAGCCAACACAGTACATTCAAACAATTTTTAAATCAATATACTATGAAATTTAAATCTGAAACATGTTAACAAAAGTTTGATATATTAATTCTCATACACAAGCACATGAATCACACCAGCCACCAGTTTTCTACACATACCACTATAAAATACCCATCCTACCATGTCCTTGTAGTTCACCACAACAAGGAATAACTTGTACATTGAGTAGCATTATGTTCTGCTTCTAGCTAAATCTGAGAGCAATGTAAACTGACAAAGCACTAAAGTGGGATTTCAATCTAAGATTACCGTTGTACCTCACTGACAAAGCACTAAAGTGGGATTTCAAGGTCTCGGACTCGAACAATGGCTGTAGATCCAGCCCTCCAGCTCTATCTTGACTAGTAGCAGTTGAAGCAGGAGACCCTAAATTCATGTATGTCAGTTATAACTCGGAGGGAATTAACTTTATTTGTAGAAACAAAAACGAAAATCAAGCAAAAACATAATTTATAGAGCCAAAAACACCTTAAATCAAGCAAATAGCTAATTTATAGCACCAAAAACCGAAACCCTAACACCAGTGCTGTTAGGGGCGCGGGGCGCACCGAGGCGATCGGCTAAAAATCCGGGGTGTGGGACGCAGAGGCATGCGCCCACGAATCGGGGCGCACTTTCTAATTTTTAAAATATAAATATATACCATCATAAAACAACTCATCTACATATAATAAAATATTTATATTTTATAATTACGATTATCAAAACACTTATCTTCAAAAGGGCACTTCGGTTAATCTTTTTTATTTAGGTTAGATTGATGAAACTTCTATTCTATTTATTAAATCACATGAAATTCGACTCAATGGCATATTAGATTTGGAATGAAATTTCAGTGAAAGCCACACTAGGCGTGAAGATAGATATTTGTAATTTATTGATGTTTGAGTAGACTACGATTTGAAATAAATAATATAAAAAGAGATACTTTTATTAAATTGGTCTTCACGGGTTTTCACGTCTACAGTGGTCTTCACGCCTCTCTCTTCCACTCTATCTCCTTCCTTTCTTCCCCGACAATTTTTTGGCGATTATGACAGACTCTAGAAGACACAAGAGTAGCTCCGCTCCGACTCTCCGGTGGAATTTTCGTTGACAGAGCAGAAGCACAAAAACTTTTTCCTGCGCCCTGCAGCGTTCCATCTCGCCTCTGGCGTGCCTCCGCGGTGTCGTCCGCCCCAACTGTCCAGGGGCAACGCCACAGGCGCCTTAAGCGCCCCAAGTTTGGGACGCGGCCCAGACAACACTGCCTAACACCAAGCACCTTTCTAACGAAATGATCAAACTCACGAAGACGAACTTACGAGAAACAATTCTCTTCGTCCTCAGTCTTCTCGTTCCCATCAATTATCAATAGCGTCAACCCAAAGGTGATCATTGAGGGTAGGGTTAACTGGTTAGGCGAGGAGACTCGAGATTTGAGAAGAGAAATTTTTAGGTCTTGGATCTCGATTCGACTGTCGATGAATTTTCAAATCTCAGTTAGTCGCAATCACAACTTATTATTATTTTTTAACTAAAAATAGGCAAGCGAGCCTGCAAGCTCAAAATCCGAGCCCACGGTCGCCCCGCCCCACAAACGGGCAACCAAAGCCCACTCATTTGTGGCATAGTGGCCGTCGCCCGCCCTGACCCATTTTTTTACTGGCAACGGTGGGCAGGCCAGCCTAACACTAGTAAGAACTGTCCAGCGGTCAAAATTCAACCACCGTTATTGCTACCCCACCACCGCACACGGCCACAAATTTTTGTTGTCCAATTTTTAAATTTTTTTTTTATTAAACTGTAAAATAAAAATTATTGATGAACACGGGACTCAAACTCGAGCTGAAGCCTGAAACACCCCTAAAGAATAAAATTAATACGAGAAATTACTATACCAACTTAACTTTTATGTTACATGAAATCAAAATAAATGATATAACATATTTTTTAGGTCCGCAAGTCAATCCCACGGCCCACATACCTATAATAAAGTGCACTATAATATTAAAAATACTTAACTAAAATTATTCATCCATAATTTTAAAAATACTTACAAACATTACATAAAAATAAAAATATTAATAAATTAAAATATTATTCATGTATCCAATTTATTTAGTTATGACTTTATTCAATTTATACGTGAGAAATGGGAAAAAAAACTAATGATCTTGTCCCAAATTTAATAATTATTTAAACAATACAATATCCACTTGTTAAAAAATATAACCAAATAAAAATGTCCCAAATTACATGCGCATCAACATTTGAAATCCTTGAGATTTTCACCTGTACATTGTTTTTTGTGACATCTAAAATACAGATCCCAGTAGGTGAATCTAGAAAATTTTTGTAGAGGGGCTAAAAAATTTGTTGGGGGCATAAAAAAATATTTAGGGATAATTTTGTTTTTAAAGGGGTGTTTCAGTATTATTAATAAAATATACATAAAATCTTACCATAAAATAGTGCTCCCGATGTGTGGTAAATCATCCAAACACAGCAGTTGGCATTGGCATATCTCAAACAACAGCAAATCTTCAATTGCAACACATTTCTTACACAAACAAAAGGTGTGAAGAGAATCCAGAATATTGGCATTACTGCTCACTCATTCAGCAAAGCAGGAAATTTAGAATAGTGGTATGACTCAAACATGCAAATGCAGCACCAATGGTTAAAAAAATGGCGGCAACACCGGTAGGATGGTCAGTCACGATTGCCACACAAAGGGTTAGAAGTAAGTACTTATCTATACTCGCCCACCCCCAATTAGTAGTAAGGAGGATAGGAGTGGCCATTCCGAATTACTAAATTCCCGAATCCCGAAGTTCCGAAGTCCCAAAATTTCCAGGACTTCAGAAATACGGCCCGAGAACGGGAACAGTTTTTCATTCCCGAAATATTTTGGTCTAGGAACAAGGATAGCCTATTTCTAGATCGAAATCCCAAATGGCCACCGCTAAAGGAGGAGACCAGACCAGACCAGACCACTCATTTTCACCATCCATCAAGTCTGAAACATACAGGGTAATACCGTAACAAATGATTCAAGCTTGATACTGATCCACTCAAGGGGATAGTAAAGAAAGCATCCATCAAAGAAAAACTGTGTTTCAATTCAATGACTGACTGCAACATTGGCCATCAATTGTTACCCTAGTTCTTAAAATAGTCCATTGCCAATAAAATGGCAGACTGTTGAGGACTTGTACATTTCGTAAGGTCAGGGCAGAAAATAGCACAAGACGTTGAAGAATAGGTATATACAAAAGCCAAAAGCCAATAGCCAAAAGCAAAAGCACACAACACTCTAAGAAGTAGAGCATGCTCTATTAATTTATATAAATAGGTAACCGGTGAGGAAACAATTTAGAAAGTAAGAAAATCATAAGCAAGATAAGGGAAAACGTTGATGTTGCAAGCCATACACAACCAAAAGAAAACAGCAAGGTCCAAGCTTGGTCAAGCCTTCCATCATGTTAGCGATATAATACATTCTAAATGCAAGGCTGTATAAGGATATTGTTAGCCTCGGGACACAAATAATCATACAAGACAGGAAGTCAATTACCAGTAAATCGCAAAGATGCTCATTAACTAAGACACGGACCAGAATCAAAAGGCCTACATCAACAGAGATTTCATCTTAAAATGAACAAATCAGCGCCATCATCTTATACTTTCAAAGAACAAGATCACCAAAAGTCAAATAACTTTTTTGCACACTCACGTTAGATGCCCTTTATGGACAAAATTTGAATGTACTAGCAAAAGTCACAACGAAAGATTAAATGTGCATTGATCAACGGAAGTATGAATCACTAAAAGGAAGAAAATGCATGCAGCAAATTGTCCTCACTACGCATTTTTTCATTCAACAGTTAGCGCCATAAGAACAAAATGATTTTTTATCAGAACAATCTGCATTAGCAACTACGATAAGTACGAGTATTCAATATTGCCAGAGGAAACAAAGCACATTGTAATATTGCATCAATATTTTAAAATTAATGATCTCGAAAAATACAAATGAAGCATAGCAGGGAAGGGAGAATTTTCCTTTGTACCCCTCCTGCAAAAAAGGTCTTCACCTGTGCTCCTCTACGTATAAAGTATTCATTTCTACCCTCCTCCGCAAACACCGATTACATATGTGGCACATCAAATGTCATTTGCATTGCTTCAATAACGAGAAATTAATGTTCTTAACACCCCAAACCAAGCTTTTGGTGGCCACTACGGATTTATAGAGGAGATAAATAAAGTTTGAAAAGAAGAAAAAGCCAATGCGGTATAGAGTGAAGAATTTGTGATAATAATAGGATAGAGCCTACTCAAACATGCAGAGAGCAAAAAGTAAGAAACAGGAAACCAATAGTACCATCAGTGCAGAAGAGAGAGAAACAAACATCAGGACAAGAAACACCATTAAGGCAGATTGTTGATATTTCCCAAGCACCATACTGATGAAGAAAAATTTGCTTCATTTATTACTCATTAATGAAGCAACGAAAATGACATTTGTTAGGGAACAACAATCTAAGTTTGTTTCGGTTGGTAGAAAAGAATACTTTATATGTAGAAGGGCGTAGGTAAAACATTTTTTTTCTGTAAGAGTGAACAAAGAATAATATGCAAGTGCGAATGTGTGCTTAAAGCCTTAAATATAGCATCAAACCTTGCTTCTAAATACTAAAATAAGCATGAGCCTAGCTGTCTTGTCCAGAGATTCCGTATAATGTGTAAGAAGTTGTTACAAGATTAAGAAAACAGTAATGCACAACTAGGTGAATACAATTTTTAAGAAAAACTCCATAAGTGTCGGGAGTCTCATGAAAGGACTCTTTGCATCTGAGACATTTTGAGAATGAAAATGGAAAGAGCAATAGTTTCAAAAACTAATTTTCAGCCAAAGCAATCATTAAGTTGTTCTATTACTTAAAGGACACAAATAAAAATTAGAAATATACAAAATGCACTTAATACTCAAAATAGTAATCACCTTAAATTCCAACTTTATTAACTGTGAGCGTGAAGATTCTTCCTCTCACGCTGAAAGTGCAGTTAAATATGCCTCATAAATGAAGTAAGGAGTGACTACCTCGTTGGGTAGCCACCTAACACTTCCTAGTTTATTTTATCCTATGCCATTAGCATTTGATGGTTCAAGAGTTCAAATTTTTTGAAGTTAAAACACGAAAGAAAGAAAGAAGGAAATGAAGTAAGAAGAAGAACCACACTAAGTTTGACTATGTGCAGATTAAATAATATGTAGCATAAGTAGGCTACATAATTAATTTAGTTCAATAACAGAAAACACTCGGAAGAAATAATAGAAAATGGAAGACCCAACGCCAACGCTACTGATGGAACTATAGACGACGGGAATTCAAATCCTTTGGGTGAAGAGGTACATAATTGAGTTAGATAATACATATATTAGTGTGCAACAATGCAATTTTTCAGTAAAAAAACAGGGCAATAGAGAAAATATAGAGGCCAACAAACACAAGGCGACCTAAGTCTAAGAAGTAAACTATAGTGCTAAAGCCACTATCATAAATAATCAGAGCAAAAGTCAAATACAATACATGAAAAGACTGAAGGTTTGCGGAAGTTCGACAATTCATATCAACAACCAGAGGCAAAAGTCACACACTACTCTACTCTCTTCCTGCAAGTCCCATATACACTCTTTAAGCATTTTTCAGGTAGTCCAACTCACTTTAATACGAGCTGTCAGAGGTGATCACATCAGATGGTGTAGAAGAGTGAAGAGGCCAAATACACAACATAACAAAATCATCAAGCCAGAGTTCATACTGCCTGCAAAGTCACCAGAAAAGACTAAGGCTACTGCACTGACAAGCCAGTCATAAACCTGAATCACATTTCACCACAACTCACTATATCATTAAGCAACCAACCACAAACTGGTTCCAGAAATTAAGGAAATCAGTGCAGAATCACAAAACCTGCAGATATGCTACATGAGCAGTACGGCTAAAACAACAAGATAAAAAGTACACGAGATGAATTTTAGAGTGTACTTACATGAACCCAAACAACAATGCAAGAAAAAATCTCTTCAATGCAATTTTCCAAGTATTAGATGCATCCACTCCACAAAAGTACTTATGAGAAAGCCATAACGTATTTCATAACAATCGAGCAAGAGCAAAACACCTAATTTAAGCCAGAGGAGAGTAAACAAAAGATATTGCACATCACACTGACAAAGCACTGAGTATGACGTACATGCTGGGCAAATTCGACAAGGAAAAGTTTTGACTACAATCATCTAAGGCATCTCAAAACATATCCAACCAAAAGCATAACAGCATTTAAGATGCACAGGAAACCAAATGAGGAAATAAAACAACATATAGGAGGAACAAAATAGGAAAAGGAGTGAATTGACACACTTGTAAAAAATGCTAAAATAGAACTATATAGATGGCAGAAGCAGCAAAATACACACTACAAGACACTAACAACTCTCTACAACATTAAACATGCTGTATTTACGAATAATACTCAGCAAAATTCAAACTACAAGACAACAAACAATCCACAGTGAAGCTCAAAAGTAATTCCTCATCGTGCAACCAACAAAGAGAAGATATCCATTTAACACTCATTAACATATGGAAAGCATATATCACTTGGCAACAAAAACTATGGAGAGAGTATAAATCTGCAACAAGCCAAAAATGTCCAGACAAGGGACAACAGTTGTGAATTTGAAATTATTAACTCCGCCATAAGACAATTTGAGATAGATCATATAAACCAGTCACGAAGAGCTTTTATAGAATTTCCGTATGAATCTCCCACAGAAAAAATAATAAGACTCACAAGCTGGAATAATTCCCCAGTTCCAAAAGTATCAGAAGCAATTACAATACACACGTAAACAGTGATGCAACAAGCAAATAAGTAAACAAAACATGCAAACACAAACAACGGGAAAAAATTGATCATCGGAACACAGACAAATTTGGTACAGAAAATTACCTCAGTAGTAAGGGGGTATCCCCTGGTAAGCTCCCCCAATTCTAGAGTTTGACAATGCTCCCGTTGGTTGACTAGGATGCCCCTGATACCCGCTAGCTGATAAGCTGTAATGTGGAGGATAATCTTCAGAAAACATTGCAGCAGAACTATTTGGCAAACCATACAAAGACGACCCACGACCTGCGGCCCCACCACTTGCACCAACACCAGAGGCATTACCCAATCCAGTTCCGACCCAAGCATATCCACCACCTCCACCACTAACCAGCTCTGAAAGTGAGCTCAATCCACTTGTAGGCCCACCCAATGCGCCACCAGCACCTCCCAATCCAGCATACCCAGCGCCAATGGGCCCACCAAAATGAGAACCACCAGCATAAGGTCCGCCAATACTAGCAGTGAATCCGCTACTAACACCCAAATTCAACCCTGAGGTTTGGCTTCCAATAGCTGATGATCCAGAACCACCAACAACTGTACCTAATCCACCAGGATAACCACCATAAGGACCACCAACCCCTCCAGTCGCGCCATACTGCCCAACCAGCATAGGAGTCGCCATGCCATCACCACTGCCCTGATTACCTCCAGGCACGCCAACAGGTCCTCCAGCCCCTACTGCATGAGGCTTCCCTCTTTTCCCATCAATCGCCAGCTTACAATTCATTTGGTGTCCATCAATATTCTTAATTGGATCCACTAAGGATGCCCTGGCAGCCTCGGCAGTTTTATAGACAAACAAGGCAAACCCCTTGGATTTCCCAGTAGCCTTATCAAACCCTAGCGGACCCTCCTCAATCTCCCCATACATGGAAAAGTGCTGAAGAAGTCTTCCAGCTGGCATATCATAAGGCACATTGGACACGTAAATCTTCCTCATCGATACGTCAACCACATTATTCACCCCTCCAACACTACCACTACCAGGAACCCCACTGCCTGAAATTCCAGCAGCAGCAAGCTGCGTAACCGTCATCCTGCCATCAATCTTCTTGCTTGGCTCCTTCAAAGCCATGATTGCACCATCAATGTGTTTGAAAGTGATAAACCCATACCCTTTAGACTTACCAGTGACCTTATCCAAGATGACTATAGCCTCCTCTATCTCGCCGTAGCTCGAGAAAACCGCGCGTAGCTTTTCCGTTGTGGTTTCCCATCCCAAACCGCGAATGAAAAGCTTACGCTGCGCAATATCTCGTCCCGCAAACGATCGTACGGCGTCGAGGACGTCCGGGTGGCGGATGAGCGCGTTCTGGACAATGCTCATAAGCTGGTCGAGAGTGAAGTTCTCCAAGATTTTGCGGGCATCTTCCAGAGTAAGCACATTAATGCCATCGGCATCCACATTTTCTTCCATTTTTCGCTTCTTGAGAGGGTCCATTCGCCGATCAGGATCTCTGATAAATAGTGTAGAACCCTAACTCAAAAAAAGCTAAAGATGGAAAGATAGAAGAGAAAAAGCTAAAGATGGAAAGATAGAAGGGAATCGCGGGAGCAAAGTTAATGTGCGTTTGCTCAGATTGGGCCTTTTATTTATTGGGCTTATAAAATTAAGCCCAATAAATAAATATAAGCCCATTTAAAAGTAGCTAATACTTCATCTGGCGTAAAGGGTGCGTTTGGTAGCCGGTTTATACCTGGTTTAGGGCGGTTTTCTAGTAGTAAACCGACTGTAACCTGCGGTGACCCCCGTTTGGTGCCCCGTCATTTT
>JAOWBN010254996.1:0-11425 GCA_028565015.1 Pinguicula moranensis | reverse complement strand
GAAAGCTCCTTTTTTCAAAAGACCTTTTGAAAAGCTACTTCTGCATAAGCACAAGAACTTGCAAACACCCACTTAATCTGCCCAGAAACCGGCTACCAAACGGAGCCCAACAAGTCTTCTGACAGGTCAGACACAGATAAAATCGGAAGAAGCAATTATTCCAGGAAAAGAAAAAGGGCTCCCGGCGCAGGATCTATTGAAAAGAGAAAATGGGCCAACAGAACGTAGCCCAATAAGAACTCACCAAGGAAAATTCACAGCCCTCTTGGACAGTTAGCATGAAAAGTTGGGACTCTGGCCCATGCAACTTAATTTCGATAGATTATGGAATATGAAAGGAATTCAAGTAATTAAAGAACAAGATGTCCAGGCACATACCCCAAGTCCGACAGTTAATCCAGTTAGTACCTCTGGCTTCGGAAATCTGCCTCAGTCCGGGGTTCCCGCCAAACTAGCTCTGCTTCTCAGTTCTCCTCCAGAACACTTAGTAGGGGGAAATTTTGTAGCCACCACTCCTTCTGAATCAGTTGCAAAGCTAAGAGAACACACACGAAAAATCCGAGAATATCAAGTTGAGTTGTTAGAGGAACTGACTGAGGCTATTGAAGCTACAAAAAACTAATCACAAACAGACTCTATTATTGATCTGGCTATAGAATTGGGAGTCTCCTAATACTCCCAGAGAAGACCTCTCACTTAGTCTCGAAAAAATGGAAAAGAGGGATCTTAATCAGAGTGGTAAAAAGAAGAAATCCAGTTCAGGAAAGAAACGTTCATCCCACAAAGCCTAATGCGTATATTATCGTATAATATCAGAGGCCACGGGACTCCGCAGAAAAAAGCAAAAATCTGTGAGCTAATTAGATCGCAAAGAGCTGATTTTATCTGTATACAGGAAACAAAGTTAGATGTTGTAAATCGCATGTTCTGTAACCGACTATGGACTAATGATGAATTTGATTGGCGCTACTCCGAGGCCGTAGGCACCAAGGGTGGATTGTTGTGTATTTGGCAGAGTCAAGTATTTAAAGTGATCGATTCATGGGCTGAAAGTGGAATACTCGGTCTTGAGGGTGAAGGGGGGGGGGGCAGAGGGCACTCCTATAAAGATTGTTAACATTTACTCACCGTGTGATTTAAGGGGAAAAAGAAGGATTTGGAACAGTATCCTATCTAGAATAGCTATTGATCCACAGGCATGTTGGTGTGTAGTTGGAGACATTAATGCTATATCAACACAAGGTGAAAGGAGAAGCAGGGCACCTCTTTCCCCAAGCTGAAATGTTGGAGTTCAATAACTTTATCCTCAAATCTGATCTGATAGACCTACCTCTAAATAAATCCCGTTATACATGTATATCAAGGGGAGGCTCTTGCTGCAGCCAGCTCGATAGATTTCTTTTCTCTAAAGCATGGCTACAAAAATGTATAGGCTTAAACCAGTTTGGGTTGGACAGATTAACCTCTGACCACCTCCCTATTATGGCTATTACAGAGGAGCTAAATTGGGGTCCAAAGGTTTTCAGATCATTGAACTGCTGGGAGAAATTTCCAAGCTTTACAAAATTGGTAAAAGCTACTTGGAGCTCAATAAAAGTGACAGGTTGCAGCAGTTTTGTCTTAAGTGAAAAGCTGAAATCTTTACGTAAGTCACTTAATCTGTGGAATAAAAATGAGTTTGGCCAAATATATAAATGTTCAGAGGGTCTCAAGGTTAAGATGAACACTCTAGATACACTCATAGAGAATGGATCATGCTCTGAAGCGGAGAGAGTACAAAGGCCACTGCTCTGGTTTGAAGTGCAGAACTCTTTAAAGAACAAGGAATCTATGCTTATGCAAAAATCATGATCAAAATGGATTACTGATGGGGACAACAATACAAAATACTTTCAGGCTAGAATGAAGACTAATCACAGGAAGAACTATATTCGAGGCATGTATTTCGATGGCGAATGGTTTGAAGATGTGGAAGGAGTCAAAAAAGGCATCACTCATCAATTTGCAACTCAGTTCTCCTCAAAGCAGTGGCAAAGGCCCACTCTGCTCCTCCCAACTGAAAATACTCTGTCAGATAATGACAATCTGTTTCTCATTTCAGAATTCACAGAAGCTGAGATTAAAGCGACAGTATGGAGTTGTGTAGCGTCCAAAAGTCCAGGACCGGATGGATTCAATTTCTTCTTTATCAAACACCATTGGGATACTCTGAAAATTGAATTTATTTGTTTCATCAGAGACTTCTATAGAAATGGCAAATTGTCAAAAGCTGTGAACTCCACATTTATAACATTAGTACCAAAGGTTGACAATCCACGAAGTTGGATCAGTACAGACCAATATCGTTGGTCAGCAGTGGATACAAGATTTTAGCTAAGCTCCTAGCTAACCGCCTGAAAAAGCTTATGCACAAGATTATCTCATGAAATCAGTATGCTTTTATCCAAAGTAGGCAAATTTTAGATGGTGTTCTGAAATGATCCATTCTGCAAAGAATTCTAAGAAGGCAGTAATCATATTTAAGGAGGACTTCATGAAAGCTTTTGATATGGTAGATTGGGGCTTCCTAAAATCTATGATGATAAAGCTTGGTTTTTGCCAAATCTGGATAGATTGGATTATGGAATGCATATCTTCTGCACATGCTTCTGTATTAGTGAATGGTTCTAGCGTGGGAGAGTTCAAACTCAAGCGTGATTTAAGGCAAGGAGACCCTCTCTCTCCTTTTCTGTTCTTGATCATTACGGAAGGTTTAGATCTTCTAATCAACAGAGCTGTTGCACTCAGAAAATGGACAGGACCTAAAGTAGGGAATGTGGTTCTTTCTCACCTACACTATGCTGACGATACCATCTTCTTTGCGGCAGGAACACCCCGTAACATCTTTGTAATGAAAGGTATCCTTCAGATATTCGAAATGATTTCAGGTCTGGCCATTAATTTTCGGAAAAGTAGACTGATAGGCCTAAACATCCACCCTCATACCTGAGCAACTTATGCTGGAATTCTGCAATGTCAAACAGAGTCTGCTTTTCATTTATCTGGGGTTACAAATAGGGGGAATCCGAGGAGGATATGCATGTGGAAGCCAATTCTTGATGCCATAAAAAATAAGATTAGCAGCTGGGAAAACAAGTTAATATCTCTGGCCAGCAAAATTACAATGGTGAAATCAGTCAGCATACCAGTATACTACTTATCTCTTTTTAAGGCACCAAAATCAGTGACTCAAGCAATAGAGACCATGTTGTGCAAATTCTTGTGGAGCCAAAGTCCTTCTGTACCCTACAAAATTCACTGGATCAGTTGGAAGTCTATGTGCAAAGAGGTGGCTAATAGAGGCCTATGAATTAGAGCAATCAATCTTATGAACAAGGCATTGTTATCTAAATGGTTATGCCGCTTGAGAGAGGATACAGATAGCTTCTGGAATCTGATTATTAGATCCAAATATTTCCACAACTCGGATCATTGGGTGATTGGAGTCTACTCACAATGCCAAGAAACATCTCCTGTTGTGGCAAGATATTTGGAGAACATCGAAAGAAGCATGATTTAACACCAAAGTCTGCATTAATCTGAAGGAAGGGCCAAAAACTCTATTCTGGAACTTTAATTGGACAGGGGAAGGTTTTTTAGCCTTGTGGTTTCGAAACCTATACAGACTAAGCAACCATCAGCTCTCAACCATTTCAGAAACCGCTGATCATATTCATGATATACGCCACTGGAAGCTTGAGTTCAGAAGAAGACTGCGCAGCAAAGAACGTTCAGAACTGGAAGATCTCTAGCACTATTTTGGGTAATTTATCTGCTACCCTAAGGGTACAGATCAATGGATCTAAAAAGGGGATCAAACAGCGTGTTTCTCGGTCTCTTCTGCATACTCTGCTCTAAGGTCTAATCTTGATTTGGAAACAACTAGAGACCTATATTGTGTGCAGGATTGGGGAAACTACCCCCCAAAAGAGTGCATGTTTTTGTGTGGAGATTGCTCAAAAAAGGGTTCCCACTATTGGTTCTCTGTGCAACAGATGAATACAAATAAGAGGAAATGAAAGATTTTGTATAATGTGTGACATGTCTTGTGAAATAGCCTTTCACCTATTCTTCGATTGCAATAATGCTCAGGAGGTTTGGTCAGAGGTCTATACATAGTTTGGCATGAACTACTCCAGAAAGCATAGTATTCATAGCCATTTCTCAGCACACATGAACCGCTTGGGCAGCAACTCGGGCCAAGAAATTTTGATGGCCACTTGGCAATCGGTCTTATGGGCGCTATGGAAAGAGATGAATGTTGTAAGGTTTGATTCAAAGATGCCATGTATCACAATTGTAGAATGGATAAAGGTTACTCTTTGGTCTTGGCTGAAAGCTAGCAATGGTAAATTCAGAGGAACAACTCTCAGAGACTGGCTTCGATTCCCATGATTATGTTGTATTCTAGCCCTAAGATGAGTGTCACAACCTGTTATTAGCCTGATGGCCTTGTAAATATCCTGATCTCCTATTTTATTTTAATGAAAGTTCAATTATCAAAAAAAAATAAAAATTATGTTGTTACTCAACATCAATGGATTATGATGATCACCGGTATTGGAAGTTCGAATTCGACACTAGTGTTGATCATGTGTACCTGAAATACAAGGCCAAGTCTCACCCCATTCCTAGGAGAAACCCTAGGCGCTCTGGGGAAAATTACCCACACACCTACCTACCCACTCACCCCAACCTAACCTAACCACCCATTACCCATGTACACCCAAAATTCCCTTGTTTGCCCAACCTACAAACCATATACCATGACCACATACTGGAATATGGTATCTCGGAGGTCCAACAGGCTCCGACAATAAATTAGAGTAGGAAAAACCATAAACAATATAGAACGCCCAAATAGAACGAATAGCCAATCTACGGGCATCTGAGGCAAAGGTGCATAGAAGTAGTGAGATGGCAGTAGCAAGACAATCTGTAGGGAATGTGTTCAATTGCCTAGGTCCAAGAGTTGATGCAGAAAATAGAGAGTTTACGAAGCCAAATGGAATAGCTATTTTCTATGTGACAAATTCCCCTCCCCTTTGGAAACAGCAGACACATGCGAGCTGTATTTGAAGCACAAGGAAAGGTTAGTAACTTCATGATGCCTAGTAAACTTTCAAAATATAGATTGAAATTTGTTTTTATAACTTATGATGATGAGAAGTACGTGAAAACTCTAGAATGAAAATTGAATAATGTATGGATAGGAACTTACAAAATCAGAGCAAATGTGGCACGGTTTGGAAAAGGGGAAGGAATAAGAAGTAAGCCAATAGTGGTAGAGAAAAATCCTAGTAAACAATTAGTAATGTATAATGGCAGAAAGATAGAGAAAACGTACTAAGAGGAAAGCATGGATACCCAAACGTGCAAGGCTCTAACATAATGGGGAAAGCATGGATACCCAAACTGCATGGGAACAAAGAAGAGGAAACCCTTGTATTTAAGACAATCCGAGAGGATTCTCAGTGGTTAAGACATAATAGGGTGGTCCTATTAAAAAATAATGAAGGTTGGAAGGAGATGAAAAACAACCTGAGAAGAGAGGATTACCTGAGCATTGATATGGGAGGAAGAGGACAGAGATCTCAAAAACCTGCTGAAAAATGACATGGAGTGGCTCATGCAATGGATGAACCATGTGACCAAGTGGTCTTATCAGCCACCACCGAAAGAATGATTGTCCTAGACCCAATATATGGCATACCATATCATACCTGGAAGGTAGAGATTTTTTAAGCAATTATGGTCGTAGTAGAAAAAATGGTCAGAGTGGATGTGGTAACAACAAAGAGACAATATCTTGAAGCAACTCAAGTATTGTTGCAAGTTGAAATGCATCATTCAGCGAACCAGATGATAAAAATGAGCAGAGATGGACAGGAGTATATAATCGGGATAGTGGAAGTTGGGGAAAAAATTTGAAGAAGACATTTGGCAGAGTAATTGCATTAAGGACACCACCTCAGAGGAAGAAAGTGAAAGGAGTAGTATGGAAACTTACTACTTTGAATGAAAGAAGTGAATTAGCATAATCAAATCATCATTTACTAACTAAACAGGACGAGGAGAAGGAGAAGACAATGAATGGGGACACATCGGAGAAGGTGAGCAGCACAGCAAAAAATGTGAGCGAAGTCAAGAAAACTTACAATAAGCAGATAACATGAAAAACTGCACCGGGAAAATTTTGGCAACCAATAAGTTTAGAGTGGTTGCCAGAGGGGATGAACCCAAAAACACAGGAAGATTGGGAAAATGAGGATAAGGAGATCGAGGAAGAGCCGACACAAAAGGACGTCTCTGAGAAGGAAAAAATGAGACAGACTGAAAATAGAGAAGAATCAGAAGGGGCCATTGAACAGATGAGGGAGTTGAAGACACAGAGAAATAAGGAAACACAAATGAAAACCACAAGGATGGAGGAAAAGAATGAGGCAATTAAACATATAGAGGAAGGGATGCTGGAAAACAACTTGGTAGAGAATATGATAAAAGATATGCTAGAACTGGTAAAAGAATGTAGAATGCAAGAAAATATACAAGCAGAAATAGATTAAGAAGAAGACCTCCAGATACACAAGGGGGACAAACAAAAAAAAACCCATGAAACAAAAAATGGCAAACTTAGAAAAGCTAAGTAAATATAGCAAAAAAACCAAGGGGGAAATAGAAGAAGAAAGAAAGCAAACCAATGATAACAGAATGAATAAATAATGGAGGAATGGAGTATGTTTTGGAAAATAGGGTCTGGCACACCAAAATTGTTAGTGTTATCTCCTAAGGTCAATCACCTTAGACAATGTATTAACCCTTTAATGTTGTATATATGATTGTAGCAACTTTCACTACTTGTTTATTTGTAACATATAAAATAGTGAAGTCTAGCATTGATAATATAGAGTGTTTCACAAAGAGTCGTGATGATGGGACCACTCTAATTAAAGTTATCAATACTAAACATCCATAACCATAGTATTAGTGAGATAATGCATCACTAATACGGACAAGTTAGCATGTTTTTAGCCAATTCCTTTTGAAGGAAATAGTTGATCTGATCAACTATTGTGTAGTGACACTTAAGCTAGAAACATTAATGCTTATTGTTGACAAGTACATCGGATTGACCCGCAGAGAGATCACCACATTGTCAATGGATGATACTCTAAAGAATAGTGGGTGTAAGTGATCCTTAGACTTGGGATCACCATATAGAGATCTTGAGTATGAATGTCATTCTATGATTCTATTCGGAGTTACATCGTAAATGGATAATAATGGGAAGTCTTGGGAATGGTTTGAAGTACGGAAAGATTATGAGTGATCAATAAAGGATTCACAGCTCCTAAAATGTTAGGGGAAGATATCGCTATGGCCATATGTAAGAAGTCATATTAACATTTGCAAAGCACAAGTTTAATTAGAATGAGTTTCTAATTATCATGACTTCCGGTATAAGAAATCTTACGTATATAAATGAGGGTGACAAATAACCTCAATAAATGAGATTAGGAATATGTTATTGGTGAAAGGATATGAACTACACAAGAACTAATTCTTGAAAGGATAGTGTCCTTTTATGACTATTTTCAATGCTTGGGGGCCATGATATCTTGCTAGAGGTCACTCATGGTCAATGGACTAAAATTAAAGAATAGGGGCCAAATTGAAGTTTTTTGAAACTTCAAGGACTTGTATGACATTATGGGGTTATAGAAAAATGCTATGCACGACCTCACATGTGTAGAGGTGTATAGAAACCTCATGGAGAAGAATTTTACAACATCATGACACATAAGCATGAAGTGTCAATTGTTGTAACATATGTAAAGCTATGGTTAATTGTTAGTCTTTAGCTACAACATGTGTTGACATTTTAGACTTATGACCACCTATATAAATACCTTAATCATATCACAAATATGTGTAGTTGGCCGAGCTTTAAGTCCTTGGTAAAATTGTCGAGAAGTTCCATATCCTTGTTGCATTCCGTACATGAGAAAGACTTGGAATATTTTGGCAAAAACTTGAACAAGTTTTCTTCTGTTTTATAATGCTTTAAGGTTGTATCTAGCACTCCTTTATACACATATAAGTTATACACTTAGGGTGTATAAACCTCAAGGGAAGTGGTGCTTTGGACTACTCTAGAGGGTGGACATTTGAACACCTCAACGTAATGAGTTTTTTTGCACGAATTAGTGATTATAGAAGAAGTATAAAAATGCCTTCTCCCTTGTGCCATCAAGTTGTGTAAATTATCAAAGATACATGGTCAAAATATCTCTTAAATTTTTGTTATGTGTGCTTAACACACATTTATGTTTACGCTTTCGCACAAATTTGCATCATAACACGTAGCTTTCAGAGATCTTACAAGTGGTATCGAAGCCATTTTGCTAATTCTTGCATCTTTCAAAGATTTATTACACAACTTATGTTAGATGACAAATGATGTATAAATTAGTTCATGTGCATGAATGCGTTTCTTGAAAGATTTGCTCCACAAATTCTTAAGTTATATTTTGACCAAAACTTAACATCTTTGTGGACAAAATTGTTGTTTTAGCTAAGTGTATGGTTTGGTTACTCAATGATTTTGTATAAGCATAAATAATTGCTCATAAACAACTAGAGGTTATGCCTTGATAAAGGCCCCAAAAATCGTGGCCATTTTGTGCAGAATTTGTTCTTGCATGCTAATTCAATTCAAGAATATGTTTCATTATTGATTCTTTGTAGTATTCTAACTTTACATAATTTATTTAATTTTGAATTAAATATGATGCATGGTGGTTGATCATGGAATAGAACCCAATAGGATTGTGCTTATTCTAACAGATGTTATTACTTTAATTCCTGATTGAATGGATGTAATAGTTGCATTGGTATTCATAATATGGCTTGCATGCCATGTCTTCCTTTAAAATCTTGATGTAATTCTTTTCCCATCCTACTTACCAAAAATGTAACTTGGGGTTTCTCATATGATGTAATTTTGTATTAGTCTATTGGGAGGAAAATTGTGAGAGTTAAGTTAAGAATTATGTAACTCAAGAAAAGGAAGCCACCAAGATGTTATCCAAGAAGGTGTTGATGCAAAGGCGTTGCATAACTTCCATTGAAGAACACCCTTAGGATAACCCTCTAATCTCTTCATGGCCAAGAGATTAGTAGAGTTCATGATCATACCACGATTATATGTGTTTATTTAGCATGCTTTATAATATATTATTCTGTGATATTAATATAGGATTATATGCTATCCCCCTAAGATGTCTGAAGCCAGGCACAATAAGATTTGTTTCTGGCGGGATAAATGGATCAATGGAAGCTCATTGGCTGATTCACTTCATGGGTTGTTCAGACTCTCCAACAACCCTGAAGGTAAGATATCTGAGATGGGTACTTGGGAGGATAATACCTAGTACTGGAGCCTCACTTGGAGACGAAAACTAAGGAGCAGCGAGCAGACAAATTTGGAGTTATTAATGGCTTCGCTGCAGGACCAATACATCTTAAATGAAAATTGCAATGGTCTTTATCTTGTCAAAGAGGCATATGTAGCTAGGATCAGCACAAGAACTCCTTACTCAAAAGTAGAGGCTTCAAATCTCAATATAATCTGGAACAAAATAACTCCAAGAAAAGTAGAGTTCTTTACTTGGAAACTCATCCAAGGAGCCCTGCCGGTACACATGGAATTGAAGATAAGGAACATATCAGATAAGGAACATATCAGATAAAGAAATGCACTTTTACCGTCCTCTATGTCATTCAGACTCGGAGTAAGAATCTATTGCGCATCTTTTTTATGTACATTTATAAGGCAGATGTGGAAGCCCTTATGCGCCTGGCTTTAAACATCTTCTACAGTGTCACTCCTCAACACAGAACCACCCCCCTTATGGATTTTCTTGGATATGAAACCTGGAGGCATAAACCTTGATGCCTGGAAAAGCATATGGATGGCACTTGTGTGGATTATTTGGAAGACAAGAAACAATTCTCATTTCATTTCCAAAACTGACAATAGCAAAGAAACATCACGCGAAAAGATCAAAAATATTATTTCCATTCTGTTATGCAGACTAGTTGGCAAACCCGGTATGTTGTATTATGTTTTAGTGTGACTGAAGTCTTATCAAATGTCCCGGTTTCTGAAATTTGATGCTAGATGGCTGGGCAGATTCTGGGGATATTTTGTTTCGCAGGAGATCATTTTCCTTATTTTGAAATGCTTTAACTGGGGTACACCTTGCTTACATTGTAACTGATATGTTGTTGGTAAATCAATCCGGCTCCTGGACATGTTAAGACTGTTATTTATTTTAGAACCTTACCACATTTATGGTTTAAATTGTTACAGGGTAGGCTCCTTTACGAAGACAGAAGAACAGTTAGGACATGGCTCTGGGAAGGCCCTCAATTCTGGGATCCATGTGCTACGCTGACAGGGAGTCACTTTCTTCCTAACTCTGAAAATGTATGTTGAACATCTCACTACACTGCCATTCACTGCGGTACAGGTTAGGTTCATGGAGGAGGACAAGCCTAGCAGCTGATGGTCGTAACACAAGGAATTCAGTGCACTAGATGGAACGGTATCTCCAGGACAATGTTCTTGTCTACCAGTTGATCTACTACAGTGGGCAGGAAAATGTTCAACTCATACAAACAAGAAGACATGAGAAAACACAAATCGTGCAGATGGCAGACTATGACTTCTACCAGTCAGGGGTCACAAGGATAAAGTATCATTCTGATGGAATAAATTGGCCCAGGAGTCTAGTTTTGTCTTGAGAATTTACTTGGTTTGTCCCAGCTATTGCACCAGCTAGAACTGTATCAACTCAAAAAAACAATAAGACTTGAGAAAACACAAATCATGCGGATGGCAGACTATAACTTCCACCAATCAGGAGTCACAAAGATAAAGTATCATTATGAAGGAATAAACTGGCCCATGACTCCAGTTTTGTCTTAACCATTTACTTGGTTTGTCCCAGCTATTACACGAGGCTACTCCAGGAAGCTCATTACATGCAAGAGAAGGAATCCTCACTCACATCAACTGGATCAGCAGGATCGCAACACAAGGAATTCAGATTGCAAGTCTATGAAAACATACCTTCAAGCCAAAGCCTTAGTTTATCTGAAGAGATGATACAGAGGGCAGGAAGTGGGCGTTCAACCCAGACTGGATCAAGGCTTTAATATGGGTATTTGAATGCATAGGTACAAGTAGTTGATTGTTTCCTTGAAACTGAATTATCTTATCTATGCCCAACCGGTAATACTCTATGTTAGTGTTATGTCCTAAGGCCAATCACCTTAGGCCTATGTATTAACACTTTTATGTTGTATATATGATTGTAGC
>JAOWBN010254985.1:0-11426 GCA_028565015.1 Pinguicula moranensis | reverse complement strand
GCTGATCACGATGTCATGCTATTTACCGTTTCGAAAAGCACCGGCCATGCGGGAACTCGACTCGGGTAAGCAGCACATCACCCCTTCTATCAATACTTCGCTGTTGTCACATATTAACCTTATTCTCTTGCAGCTGGGCTCTTGTTAAGGATCCTGAAATCGCAAAGAAGATGACTGAATTCATCATCATGAGCACCATAGGAGTGTCAAAAGAATCTCAGTACCGTGCGGCGAAGATCCTACAAACGTTGTGCGATACCCATCAACAGAAAGGTAAATATAAGGAAGTGGTTCCCTTTTTTGAGCATAGCTACAACCTCATGGCAAAGAGGTGGAAACACCTCAGACAAGTAGTGGAAAAGAGCAAACTCTTCAGTTTGCCCGAGTTCCCGCGGGGAATCTGCACATTTAGTGGCCTTTCTTTCGCCACACAACCGGGTCAGCTTTGAATCTTCATTCCTTTACCAAAAGAAACCTCGTTTCTTGCTATATGACGTTCCAAAGTGAACTTGTTATTCTTTTCTGCAGCTTTTGCTTGGCTGCGGTGTGAAGGTGTAACAGAATATTGCGAGAGCTTTCTCCGGCAGCACAAGATACTAGCAAGAGGTGGGAAGCACTTCGGGGAGAACGAGAAATATGTTAGAATTAGTACTTTACCCACTGATGAAGTGTTTGAGCAGTTCACGGAGAGATTATCCACTATTACTTCTTCTTCTGTGTCCTGAAAACAGAACATTGCCCTTCTCTATAAAGCATTAGTACCACTTCCCGTTCTCGTCTAGTAATATTTGCTCATCATCTCCAGTTATTACTAGTACTAGATAAAGAAACTAAAGTCTTGCATAAACAATGTAATGTACTGAAATCAATGGAAAGAAGATGCAGAAAGCATTTGATCAAAGATTTTGAAACAATGCTATTGCAATATTGTGAACAACAACAAGCGAGAGAATCTGCGATGCAAAGATTTAGACAAGGACAAAAAGGATCTGGACTATGAAGAACTTGCTGATAGAATAAGTTAAATAGGGAATGAGTAAATTAAAGAAATTGTACAAAGGAAAGGATTGACATCCCTACTCCTTCCCTACTTAGTTTGGATTCTCATCTATAAAACAATTGTAATAACACACGGTTAATGACAAGGAAGAGGATTCATACAAACTTTGTCTATGTTTTCATCTATATTCCGCTTTATCATGGTATCAAAGAGAATGGTTGATCTTTGGGGTAACCTTAAGCTCCATCATCTACCATATCGTTTTCCGACAATACTAATGAGGAGCAACTACCGCACAAGACGGTGTTGCTCAACCCACAACCAACAAGAGGCTTGGACAAATCTAACCAAGCATACGTTCAAATCAAAGCGATGCTAAAGCAGCTTAATCCAAGCCAAGGAATTGTGTAGGCATCAAGCTAAATCACACAAACTATGGCTTATGGTCTAGCTGGTCAGAGTGGCAATCGGCGATCGGGGCTATATGTCACATTTAATCGGGATACCTTCGGCACCATCAAAAAAAGATCCACTATTCCTACAATGGGAACCGGTGGATCTAAATATCATCTCGTGGCTGTTACACACAATGGAAGGCAATCTTAGTATGCAGAATATCCCACAACAAGAATAATTTGGGATTCACTCGCAACGACTTTCAATAGTGGCAGCGATGGCTTACAGATTTATGATTTATCAATACATGCGACTAAACAACATCAAGGGACAAGGACTCTTGAAGAACTTTATAGCAATTTACAACGGATTTGGCGCGACATAGATCGTTGACAGCCAAATACCATGAAGTATGAAGAAGATATAGCAATTAAAGCAAGAGACTAGGCTATTTCAATTCTTAGCTACAATAGATGAATTTGATGCAATTCGAAGGGATATATTGAAGGAAAAATCGTTACCTCCTGTGGAAGCAGCCTATGCCACTGTTCGTCGCGAAGCCCCCCGAGTTGAAATCCTCAACTCAAAGTCTCACGGTGGATCCACGTCCCAAAGTGTTGCCGACAGATTTTCAGCCAAGACTCGGCCGAATCAGACAAAGAAGTCATCACCCCGGCTAGTGGAGGACAAATCCAAACTCTATTACTCGGATTGTGAAAAGAAGGGGCATAACACCGATTGGTGCTTCAAAAAAATTGAATTCGTGGAGTGGTTTTTTGATCCGAATCGAAAGAGGGGAAAGGGGGCTACGACGGTCGCCACCACGGGTAGCACGGAGGCCACTGCCCATGGCAGCAGGCCACCGGGAATCGGAGCACTCTTCGTTGCTGCAGAGAGAGATCGTGGAGCTGCACCGGAAACCCTCGGTCGAGATGGAGTTACAGGATTTGGGGATAATTTTTTGTCCACAAATCCATATTTTACACTTAACAAATTAGCCCCTGATAGTTCTTTATTTACATATGAGTCCTCCGAGTTTGTGAAAAGTTCAGTCTTACCCTAGAATAAACCCAAAATCTCACAGGGAGCCTGAAAGTTTCCTAAAACCCGAAAAAAACCCCGAGAAACTCTGAAAACTGCAGAACAACCCACAAACTTATGCACAAATCCGAAAAAACCTGATCAGATATCCAATTCCCAAATTCAGCCCTACAAAGTACCCGGATCTGCATATATTATTTAGGGGCCAGATAAAAAATGTGATAAATAGATTTTTGATTGTGGTTCTACGGAAACTATGACCTATGACCCGGTGCTTTTATTTCTCGATCAACATCACAGCGAGTCATATACAAACTGCCAATGGATGGGGGGCTCTACTATGTCGATGATGTTATTTGCCTTGAAACTGCTTTGTTAGCTTATGGAACAGTGGATCGACATCTTGGGCTTTAGCACCGACGGTTGGGACATCCGTCAGCAGGGTATCTCAAGCTTCTGTTCCCTAAATTATTTCGGAAAAATAGTGATTTTATTTGTGATACTTGTGTTTTGGCAAAACATCATAAACTTTCATTTCCTTTGAGTACTGCTAAAACATCTAAACCTTTTTTGTTAATTCATTCGGATGTTTGGGGTCCTGCTCCAAGTATTAGTCGTGCTGGGTTCAAATATTTTGTGTTGTTTGTTGATGATTGCACCCGTATGACATGTGTTTACTTTCTCAAAAATAAATCTGAGGTCCCATTGAAATTCTTTGACATTTTTGCTCTAATCCAAACTCAATTTCAGAAAACCATTCATATCCTGCAATCGAATAAAGGGGAGAGTTTATCAACTCCACCATGGAATTTTTTTTCAAAAACAAAGGATTGATTCACCATACCTCTTGTCCCCATACCCCCAGCAAAATGGAGTTGCTGAAAAGAAACATAGGTTACTCCTAGAGATTACACGAGCATTGTTGATTGAATCTAATGCATCGACTTCTCTATGGGCTTATGCACTTGCCACTGCGGCTTACCTTGTTAACCGACTTCCTACCAAAGCACTTGACCTCAAAACACCTCTAAAAACTTTATGTGATCTCACTCATGTTCCATACACTCTTACATTACAACCTCGAGTCTTTGGGTATACTGTATTCGTTCATGTTCCAAAAGGAGATCGCACCAAGTTTGATCACTATGCAGTAAAATGCATGTTCGTAGGATATGGTCAGCATCAAAAGGGATACAGATGTTATCATCCCCTTACTATTCACATGTATACCACCATGAACTGTGACTTTGTAGAGACAAAATACTATCAGTCAACCACCTCAAACACTCAGGGGGAGCACACTCATGATCACTTGAATTGGTTGACGTTGGATGTACCTATGATGATGAATTTGAATAAACCTGTTGTTGATGCACCTATGACTACATCGTCTTGGCCCCCCGCTATTCCAGTATCTCACAAACCACTTGAGTCCTCGTCCGGTGACTTGGCGGTAAGTATACTTTACCATGATTCTGAGTTAATTACTTACCCTGGTTCATTCAATGATCTCTCAGAACAATATACATATGATGTACAAATAGTCGATCCACCAAGTCCATTACAGGTGTTATATTCATTACCACCATGGAATAATCATGGTGTTTCACCCAAGAGATATAGTCCAGAACAAACTTCAAAAGCGTCAAAGTATACACTAGCTCAGATGGCCAGGGGAGCTTATCTGATAGTGCTAAAAGATATGTTGCAACTATATATTCAACAACACGAACAACACACGACGCTCAACAAAGTGAGATATGGAGACATGCTATGCAAACTGAGATGGATGCTTTAATGAAGAATAATATATGAGAACCATGCATGCTACCCCAAGGAAAAAACCAGTAGGTTGTCGGTGGGTATTCACAGTAAAACACAAAGTAGATGGAATAGTGGAAAGATACAAGGCTTGACTAGTAGCAAAAGGCTATACTCAGACGTATGAGATCGACTACTCAGAATCATTCTCCAGGGGCCAAAATCAATACAATTAGAGTACTATTCTCACTAGCTGCTAATCTTGATTGGCCACTACATTAATGTGATGTAAAGAACGCATTTCTCCATGGCGATCTAAAAAAAGAATTTTATATGGAAGCCCCACCAGGTTTCTCTACTCAATTCAATCAAGTACAGGTCTACAAACTGAAAAAAAAAATACTATACGGACTCAAACAGTCCCAGGAGCATGGTTTGAAAGATTTACCATGCAATGACGCAATATGGATATAGTCAGAGAAACTTTGACCATACCTTATTCTTGAAGATAAGAGGAGAACTTATCACATGCTTAATCATCTATGTAGATGACATGATTATTATCGGCAGGGATGACATCAAAATCAGAAAACTGAGAGAAAACTTATTCCAGGAATTTAAGATGAAATATTTGGGAAAGCTCAAGTATATTTTGGGAATAAAAGTTCTAAGATCCAAAGAAGGTTTTTATTTCCCAAAGAAAATACATATTAGCAGAGACAAGTTACTAGATTGCAAATAAGTTGGTACGACAATGGTGGCAAATCAAAAGTTGAAGATAGATGAAAAAGTTGAACTGGCTGACTGCGAGTAGTATCAAAGGTTGGTGGGAAAGCTTATATATTTATCTCATACTAGACCAGATATGGCTTATGTAGTTAGAGTGGTTAACATGTTTATGCACAAACCGCAAATTGATCATTTGGAGGCAACTATGCGAGTTGTTCGGTATCTGAAGGGATCTCATGGAAAATGGATCATATTCCGAAAATACGGTCATTTACATATTGAATGATTCACAGATGCAAACTGGGCAGTTGATCCAAATGATAGGAGATCAACATGAGGATACTTTACTCTGATGGGATGAAATCTTGTGACCTGGAAAAATAAAAAATAAAAGTTAGTAGCACTCTCACGTGCAGAAACTTAGTTCATAGGTGTTGCATGAGGATTAGCTTAAATATTGTGGATACAAAAGTTGATGGTTGAAATAGGGTATCCTGTTGAGACAACATGCCCTCTAAAATGCGACAATTAAGCTGCAATAAGTATCTCAGGGAACCGCATACAACATGACCGAACAAAACTTATTGAAGGGGACCGCCACTTCATCAAAGAAAAGATAGAAGAAGGAATGGTCAACCTGCCATATGTAAAATCAGAAGATCAGCTGACTTACATCTTAACCAAAGTTGTTCCTAGCCCCATATTCTACTATGTGTTGGGCAAGTTGGGAACTGAAGATCCTACAATTCAACTTGAGGGGGAGTGATAAAATAACTTAAATAGGAAAGAAGTAAATTAAGGAAATTGTACAAGGAAAGGATTGACCAAAATCAATCTTTCCCTTATCTCCTACTCATTCCCTACTTAGTTTTGATTCCCATCTAAGAAAGAGAATTCATACAAATTCTGTCTATGCTTTTATCAACATTCTGCTTTATCAAAACATACCATCAACCGGATTGGATCGGGATCGATCCGGTGGATGGCCTGGCGGTCCATTCCAAGTTCTAATTTTTTTAGAATTGGGACCGGTGGTCTTTCCAACCGGCCTCGGAATCGCCGGAAACCGATATTTAAAAAAAATGGTTGTTGGACCGAATTGGCGGTTCAACCGTCGATCGGACCCGAATTTGAATAAAAAAAAATTGGAAAAAAAGGCATTGGATCGGCGGTCCAGTGGCTATAATTTTTAAACGTTTTGTTTAAACCTCTATAAATATCACACTTACCCCTCGTTTCATTTACACCAATTTATATTCTTCTTCATCTATTTTTACACTATCAGCTCTCTCAATCTCTCATTCTTGTGTAATTTATTTAGCATTTTTTTAATTTCATATTGTTATTCAACCAAAAAAATATCAAATAGAAATATTTCTTCTTCTTCTTCAACCCCTAATTTCAACAATATTATTGATTTTAATACTTTTGCACTATTTTCATTTTGAGTTGGAAGATTTGATAGAATTACAACCGGATGAGGAAGAGGCATCAAATCCAAGTTCAACATTATTTTCTTCTCGTGGTCGTGGTAGCCGTCCACTCCTTCACTCATTGATGTCTCAAAATCAAGAGCAGACTAAGAAAAAAATGTGCAACTCCTAAATTTTTACAGATTTTTTCGACAAAATTTCAAATCCAGAAAGAGGACTCAACTACTTTTAAATGAAGTGTCGGTTATGTGGAAAAAAAATTACTTCAAAAAGGTACAAAAATTTTATTCATAAATTTATTTTGAAATGAATTTTTTATTTATAAATTATTTATGTACGAATTTTTTATTCATATATTTATTTATTTATTTAAAAACTTTAATTCATATTTTTTTTCATAAGGTGAAAGTTATGGGACATTTGCAAGATATGTCTAAGATAAATATTCGGTGTAGCTTGGAATCGATTCTACTCAAACCCAACTTTCAAATAGTTGGAGTTCTATCACCGATTCAGCCGGAGGTGCAGGTATATCCTCTTCTAGTCATTTATTTCGATTTAATCAAAATAAGAATATGGAAGGTTTAGTTGATTTAACTTGTTCGGAATGCCTTTCCTTTTTGTTTGCTCAAAGTTTAAATATAGAAAATTATGTACGTACATGTTTAAATCCCGCATTTATTATAATTTTACGTAAATCACACACTAACGATATTGTTAAATCTTTTAAAAAAATTTATGTAAAGTTTTTTCATCTATGGAACAAAAAGTTTCTATATGTAGTGATATATGGTTAGATCATTGGCAAATTCATAGTTATATGAGAATAATTTATCATTTGATAGATAATAAATGTAATATACCTAGAGGTTTCGTGTTCAAATCCCATAGGCGTTGGTTTGACCCGCCTATGGTAATGCACTGTTGTGACAACGTGGCAGGGCCACGTCCCACGGGCGTTAGTTCGACCCGCCCGTGTTTGGCTGATCCATGTGTTGTGGACGCTGTGCATGGGTCCTTGGGGATTAGTTGGTTACGACTGTAGTCGGATAACCAAAGTTACAAAAAATAAATAAATAAATGTAATATACAAAAAAGGATACTACATTATAGAATATTTGATTAATCACATGTTGCACAAAATATATTCACCATGATTATGCTAATATTAGAATAATATAATCTACAACATAATGTTTATAACATTTAGTTTGATAATACCTCTAATAATGATTCATGTATATATGATTTAAAACAATTTTGTGATTCTTCTTTTAGTGGTCATTTTTTTCCATATTAGATGTATTTGTCATATTATTAATTTATGTGTACAAAATACTCAAAAATGTATTGATTTAAACGTATCATCAAATATTTGGCAACCAAACCTAGGGTAATGAAATATTTGTTTAAATTTTGTAAAGATAACAATATTAGGCTCATAAAAATTTCTCTAAATGTGCCAACCAATTTGAATTTTACATACTTTTTTCAACAATTCATTCCTTAAAAAGATTTGATTATAATTTTATTAACAATAGATACCAATATATATATATATATGTATGTATGTATGTTTATATCAAACCCATTGGAATGAGTGTGAAAAACTTTTAGAACTATTGAAGTATTAAAATTATTATCACACGTATATAAACTCATTTTTCATGTTATTTTTCCCGGTTGTATTAATTTAAAAGTCATTATTATAGCTTTTCAAGAAAAAATTAATTTAAAAAAGTGTGTAGATGCTATTAGTAAAACATTGTGTAAAAATATCTTTTAAATATATAACTACTTAACCTTATTACCACTGTTTTAGATCCCTGCATTAAAATATGATATTTAAGAACATCATTAAAAGATTATTATAATAGATTTGCAAGAATAATGAATTAACCATCAAATATACCACTATAATTGGAGAAATAATTAGTTTGCTAAATGAGCAGTATGTAGAATATCAAACACATTTAGATATTATTGTTCAAACTTGTGGTAGTGGTAGTGATTCTAGTAGACCAACACTTAGTAGAATGGTGAATTTTATGAAACAAATATCCAAACGGCCTAGGTCTTCATCAAGTACCACATTCGTGAAACTTGATTCTTATCCAGCCATTATTTTTTAGATTGCTCAAACAAGTGAAGATGATGAATCATTCGATATTATTGGTTGTTAGAGGAGCAAAGGACGAGATCGTCCAGTGTTATCAGCTATGACATAGAGGTTCTAGAATGTTCAGTTTCAACATTTGTCATAGAGCAAACATTTAACAAATGAAGATACATTCTAGACGACCGCCGTGCATCATTGCATACGATAAACTTGAAATATCAAACGTGCTTGAATGATTGAATATCAACGAAAAATAAAGGTCAAGAACATCAACAAAATGAAGAAGAAGAAGACTCATTCGACACATGGAAAAATGATACGAACACTACAAATCCAACTGATTTTGATTGATCCAACAGGTAATTAAGGTAAGAGAATTATGTTGTCTTGGATTCAATTATGTATATATACATAAATAATACGTAAGCAACTTAATTATAAAATATTAATTTATTTATAATTAAGTTCAAGCTTCTTCCTCCCTTTTTTCCCTCAAGTTTATAAATGATGAATTAATAATCTAATTTTTATATATAAACTTCATAAATTATAAATTTATATATAAATTATATAAAATATTTTATTTGATTTATATATACTTTCATACCCTCTCAAAAAATAATATAATTTTTAAAATTTAAATCATAAAAAAAAATCATAATCCACAACGTACCCAGTATATTTCCAATTAAGTTGGGGTTTAAGAGTTAGATGTACGCAACCTTACTCTTATAATTATATAAAGAGGTCGTTTCTGTTACGTGACGATCGAATACATTGTTGTATTGAGTTTCAAAATAACTTTTAAGAAAATAATTAACAAGGAACCAAAATCGTGAACCGATCAGTGATTAAATAAATGGGCTTCGGTCCAGCCAAACAGACCTCCCACCTCTACTCTCACTGTCACACTCACACTCACACTCACACTAAATCGAGAACCGATCAGTGATTAAATAAATGGGCCTCGGTCCAGCCAAACAGAGCTCCCACCTCTACTCTCACGTCACACTCACACTCACACTCACACTCACTCACACATACATCTCCGAACGTGATAATCACTGGTGTCAAGACTCAAGAATCTTCCTTCAGAGGTTCTTCTTAGCCGTGCTGCCTTTCCAATCTGAAGCGAGATTGAATAAATGGGAGGTAAAACCAGAGTGCCAACTCGCAATTATTGTTTCACAGTGAATTTCAGCAGGCGAAGATTTGTATTTCATTTTTCTTTTATGAACGTTTATTTTTCATTGAATTTGCAGAGGTTGAAAGGGATAGTTCAAGTTCAAATCTTTGGTTGGCCCAAGACCCCAGCAAAAGATGGGGTGAAATATTCTTCCTTCTGTATACCCCCTTTTGGCTCACACTGTGTCTTGGCATTGTTGTTCCCTACAAACTTTATGAGGTATTTTACATTCCTGTTCATTATTCTTCTGTAAGAGGGACTCTGGTTTGCTCTCTCCATTACTTTAATGGCTACCAGTAGTAGTTATTTCTGTTTTCATTACTCTACTGCCTTAAGCTTTGTAATTATTATTTGAGAAGGCGCTTCATCAATGAAATTTAACTTGTCAAAAAAAAAACTTGATTTATGCTGTTATTATGCGCATCTGTTATAGTGAAAAGAAAAGAGTGAAAAAATAACTTTTATTTTTCCTCCACTTGAAGCATGTAATGCGTCCGATTTATTTATATATTTACTCTCTGGCTTTGCCCCTATAAGAGGGAAGGAGGCTTCATAAGTTGGAAAAGTAGCAAACACTTTAGTTATTGTTCATGATTGTTGGTGACAATTTGATTTTCCATCTGGTGTTAGTGAATTAATAACTGTTTGAATGATAATTTTAATGCCACGGATGGAAGTAGAACTTCTTGAGCTGAGCATTTTGGTTGGAGTTTTCTCTGGAAACTTCAATCTTGCCTGAAATTGTATACATAAATTTCCAAATGCCAAGTTCATATACTGGAGGATAGTACTCTAAGTTCGTTAACCTGTTTGAAAGGTCAACTTCAATCAATTTTCATCAGTCTATTATTTGGCAGAATTTCAAATTTGATGTCTAAGGGTGAACTGATCCATTCGAATTCACGTAATAGAAAATCATATATATCATCATTGTATAATTTGAATTCAAAGAAAAGCAAGTATAACATAGTGTCTGTAGTTCAACTTGGTGATTTGTTGCCTTCTGATATCTTAGAACATGCCTGAGCAATGCTTATTATCTTTTTTATTTCTTCTTTCCAGAACTTCACGGAGTGGGAGTATCTAATTGTGGGACTTATTTCTGCCCTTCCTGCTTTCTTCATACCTTTGCTTCTTGTTAGTGAGGTAAGGCATTGACGATAGTCACGTGGTTTACAAAAAGGTCATTTAATAGGCTTGGCAAAGCTGTCATCCTGGATAATCCATTTTTATGTGCATGGTCCCAAACTTAACAGCAAAGACATCAAGACTTTATTTTTTCTTCGTATGACTAAGCAGTAAGCACACATTATCTTATGGTATTTGTGACAAGTAATTTATTGAACTGTGCAAGTCAAGTAAATAACAAACAAATCTTGTCAGCTTTTCCTTTTATTTCTTTTGTTCTGCTTACATTTTTCCCTCTAAACTCTTCGACAGGCAGACAAGAGTTTATGTTTAAAAGACCGCTATTGGGTGAAAGTAAGTTTTGTTAGACTCAATTCAACATCCAATATGCTTGTAAAATTATTCATTCATTACAAGCAGACTGCTCCGCATGAATAATGATCACGTGCAGTCATTACAACTGTAGCCTTTAGTCGGATTTGTTTTATTCCTGCGCATTTCTAGCTTCACTTGTTTTTATTGTTTACCTTGCTGTAATTAGGAAATTATTCTGTTACCAGGCTAATCTGTGGATTCTAGTCTTCAGTTATGTGGGAAACTACTTTTGGACCCACTACTTCTTCACAGTCCTCG
>JAOWBN010254974.1:0-11426 GCA_028565015.1 Pinguicula moranensis | reverse complement strand
TGAAACAAGAGGAAACTTATAAGTTAGACGCACGACAATACACGGTCTATGTGGCCGAGTGGTTAAGTGTGCTAAGATATGGGATGATACGGCCTATGAGACCGAGTGGCAACTGTTGGATTAATTAACTTAATTAATTTGTTTAATTAATTGATTAAACTTAAAGTCCACGTAACCACATGCCCATCTAACTAACCAGGTAAATCTCTATATAAAGATTATGTGCTCACAGAGATTGATATACGACTCTCACAACTCTCATGCGTTGAGAACCAGAAATATAAGTTTTTTCTACTTGTTCCCAATCACCCTGGGGGTAGAGACTTGGTTCGTAAATTCTAAAGGGACTTTTATAGCCCATTCAACATGATTACTTCAGTCCAGGAGATTACGGTTCAGACACGCTTCCGCATCAATCAAGTATTGAATATTTATTTTTCATTAGATTCGTTTCTTTTGAATTAGATCCGTTCTATAGTCTACAGTTATGAGACCAAGTATCTATTTCTATCCGTATATCTTTTTATCCAACACGTGTGGTGAATTTGTAAAGTTCAATGCATGTATGTTAATTGCATGAAGAAAAACACGGGTATCATGTGCCGACCCAGGCTACCCAACAGAAATGAATGTGAAGCACAGAAGTAAGTTGTAACTCGCCATGACATTAAAAATTGGTATCCCCTTCCGCTCTATGTTAGGCAAATTGATCTGCCTCAAGAATACATGCTTGCATGTACCATAAATGCATCCAATGCAATCCTACAACATTTATCTATAAAAATTCAGAAACTAGTAAATGATTATCAAAAAGTAAAACATGATAATAACAAATTTATTACCTTAAAATAGGGCATGTATCTTTGTCATTAGCAGTCTCTGGCGGTATAAATTGAAAAGACGAATCTGTCGGCTTTATGATGTCACATGCTAGACTAATACCCTTACTACTACTGGCAATTGATTAAAGAACATCATGAAATGATCTACTAATAGTCGCACCGAACATTGAAATCGCGCAGAAATGTCTCGATTAGAAATACCTAATGCAAAGGCATATATAAATATACCAACTTTTTCAATAATAGACATTATTGCTCACTTCGAAACCATATCTATTTTAGAATTCTTCACATAATTGTTTAAACATAATTGACTCCATCCTAAAAGCATTTGCATGTCGAATAGGGTGTCCATTCAAAATCTCTCTCATCCAACCCTTCCCGTTGACATGAAGTCATACATGGATATTTGTAAATATACTGGTAAAAGTATGACAAAAGTCTGCTACAACCGCAAAAACATGCCACATCCACCTCGAGCCCCTACCAAGGTAACGGAGAACGACCTCTGCCACCCTACAACAAGATAATATGCAACAGTCATCGCCCACAAGTGGGCTAGAAAAAATCCGTTACATCTCGAGGAAAAGACCATTTACCCGTTGTAAATTCAATGTAGGTTGAGTTTGTCAATGTAATAGATAAGCAATTTAGTGAGAGTAAAGTTGAGGCACTGTAGTTCTTATTTGCACAAGCACATGCAAGCCCACACATTGATGATCTGCTAGCCGTTTTGCCCCTCCGCTGCAAGAATTGTATGGTATGTGAGTTAAAGGAAACTTTTCCTTGGTTGCATCAGGTACATGTTTCCACAATCCAAAATAATTTGTGCTTTTTTATTTTTCTTCTCTCAATGTCCATAATGTACCTATTAGTCACATTGAAAGAATACGTTATATGAATTTTTGCTAGCGGAATGTTAACGTGGAGTTGAGAATTTATTTTTGTATCAACAACACACCAATTGAACAAGATTTGAAATTAACAAAAATAAAAGGGATAGATTGTGCAACCAAAAAAAAGGTACACGAAATAAAAGGATGGAAAAGAATGGAGATGAAAGAAACATATTATGGCGTAAAAACCCAATCAAATATGGAACATCAACTCTTAGCTAACTACTCTAGAAATGAATGTTCAATGAAATGCCTACCCGAGGATCTACTGTATGATAAATACGAGTATCATAGAATCAATCATTACATGTACCCAAAGATGCATGCAACCTAAACAAAGAGATCTCTCTCAAAGCTCATAATGAAATTAACATAAAAAATCTTTCTTGAAAAGGACAACATTTGCCTTTAAATAGGCTACAATTTTAATGGGTCTATGATTCTAATCCCTAGACTTTATTTGAGGCCTACCTAATTTAAGTACTATTAAAATTGGACCTTACCTAAGTAAGAACCACATCCTAACTTAATTCCTAAAAAGTAGGAAATTACCTAATTACATAAAAATTCAAAATTATCACAAACTAATGGACTAATTTAATTAGAAGACATAGTAAGGAAAATTAAACACCCATCTTGGCAGCTTCCAGCAAAGGCGGTGGTCTCCCACACTTGCAATATCTCATATGCTTGATCTGGTCTCCATAAGTCGCGTTCAAACTTTTAGTTTGAGAGCAGTATGTTCTGAAAATATTAACTAATCATCGGATCATTAGAATTTGATCTCCTTTTGTAAGCGTATGGATTGAGACGTTTTTTGTCACTATGTAAAATTTCAGTTCGATCCGAACACGTTCAGACCTATGATCACCGATAAAACCGAGAATGCGCAGTGCTGCAAAAAGCAGATCGTGAATAAACAAGAGCAATTTGTTCCAAAATCCATATATAACGATATAACTATTCAAATTAGATTTCATTTGGACAGGAAGATGCACCATGCATTTTCTGACTTCAGTTAAATTTGCAGACGGATCCGACAAACTTTGTTGCTTTTCATGTTATGATTAAAACCCAACTGAGAATAGTCATTTTTTGAGATTTTGTTTGTTATTCATCGATGACTGCACTCGTATAACATGGGTCGACTTCCTGAAACGTAAATCTGAGGTATTTCAGAAATTTGTTGCTTTTCATGTTATGATTGAAACCCAATTTCAAAGAAGGATCCAAATTCTTTGATCCAATAGTGGGGGAATATGTTAACCTGGACATGTCAGAATTTTGCCTCACCAAAGGCCTTGTTCATCATACTACCTGTTTGTATACATCCCAATAGAATGGGGTGGTTGAACGAAAAAACAGGATCATTCTTGAAATCACCTAGGCCCTCATGATTGAATCCAATGTCCCTTGTGCCTTCTAGCCTGAGGTGGTCGCCACAACCATATATCTCTTAAATTGCCTCCTACTAAGATCTTCAATTCCAAACACCACTTCAAACCTTATCCGAACATACACGAGTTCCATCTACCCTCACCTTACCACACTGGGTCTTCGGCTGCTTCGTGTTTGTTCATATCCCTCGAGTTGATCGTACTAAGCTGGAACCCTATGCAGTCAATTGTATCTTTGTTGGCTATGAGATAAACAAAAGGGGTACAGGTGCTTCACCCTCCTCACCAACACATGTACACAACCATGGATTGTGATTTTCTCAAAATCAAGTATTATTGGCCGACCTAATCCAACCAATCAGGGTAAGAGAATTATGAAGGATTCTCTGGATTGGTTTATCAGCCTGGCTGACTTGTCCAAAGCTAGTTTGAGTCACCAATGAGCCTACCCTAGAAAGCAAAGAGCCATCCCTCACGTCAGAGGTCCACTCGCCACCCTCGCTCGGTAATCATGAGATAAGTCATTTTGAACTAAATCTTAGTACTAACGTTTCCACTAAAGTGTACCCTGATCTTGAAAATGTAGCTTTTAAAATGAGATCGAGTTAACCACAAGACTGATATGTACTACCTCCCAGAAGCACTCATGGAATACCTCCAAAGAAGTATGTACATGAGTATAAACCATGAACATCCCAATACCCTATGACCAACTTGGCCAGAGGGAGCAATGTGTCATTGGTACTTCCCAGAACTGTTTAGGAGGCTCAGTAGAGTAAGGAGTGACAACAAACAATGAAAGATGAAATGAGGTTCTAGAAAAAATGGTACATGGGAGAAATGCAAGTTGCCAACTAGAAAACGATCGCTCGAGTGAAAATGGGTGTTTTCGACAAAGCAGATGGTACAATAGAATGACACAAAGCCAAGTTAGTAGCAAAGGTATACACTTAGACGTATGCGACTGACTATTTTGAGACATTTGATCCAATCACAAAAATTGATACTATTCGGGCATTGCTCTATGTTGTTGCAAACCTAGACTGACCACTTCACCGGTTTGATGTTAAGAATGCATTCCTACATGAGGATCTCGAAGAGGAGGTATATATGGCAGTTCCACTGACTTTCTTCAAGACATTCTAGAGTGATGAGGTATGCCAGTTGAAAAATGCTCTGTATGGGCTATAACAATCACCCTGAGCGTGGTTCGAATGATTCACCTCTTTGTTGAAAAGACATGGATACAAGCAGATCAACTATGATTATACCTTGTCCCAAAAAACAAGGGGGAACTAATAACTTGTTTAATCATATATGTCGATGACATAATAATCACAGGTAGCAATACAAGAGAGATAGCAGAACTGTAAAAGAATCTGTTTGAGATGAAAGACCTAGAAGAGTTAAAGTATTTTCTCGGTATCAAGGTCAAAGGTCCAAAGAAAGGGATATTTATCTCATAGGAAGATATGTACTTGACCTATTAGAAGAGACATGACTAGTTGATTGCTGGTCAGCAGAGACTCCAGCTATCGTAAAGCACAAGTTACAGATGATAGAAGGAGCTCTCTTAATAGACAAACAATGGTATCAAGGGTTATTCATGAAACCGATCTATTCGTCTCATACCCGACCTGACATAGCCTATGTCATAGGAGTCATTAGTCAGTTTATGCACTATCCGCAAGTAGAACATAGGGAGGCTGCTCTAAGGGTTGTTTGATATTTGAAAGGATCTCCAGGCAAGGGGATTCGATTCAAAAGAAATGGCCACCTAGAGATACACAGGTACACTGAGACATATTGGGAAGGTAATCCAGTGGATCAAAAATCAACCGCAGGATACTTCATGTTAGTTGAATGGAATCTCGTGAGTTGAAAAAGCAAAAACAACAAGCGGTAGCTCTTTCAAGAGGTGAACCAGAGTTTCGATGGATAGCTCGGGGGTTAGCAGAAGTTCTCTGGTTGAGGAAGTTGTTGGTTGAAATAGGTTACTCCGCACCAGGAGCGTGTCAATTGAGGTGTGGCATTAAGGCCACAATAAGCATCTCTAAAAATCCAGTACAGCATGACCGAATGAAACATGTGAAAGTTGACGGTACTTCATAAAATAAAAACTTGAGGAGGGAATCTCTAGCCTACAATTCGTTTGATCAGAAGATCAATTAGCTAATATACGGTCACACATTCTCAGACGCATTAAGCAAGTTGGGAAATGAAGAGCCCGTAATTCAACTTGTGGGGAGTGTTAAATAGTAGGCGTGCATAAGGAAGGATTTAGGAAATCCCATAAAAGAGAAAGGATCAATCAAATTAATCATTTCCCTTATTTCCCTAACCTTCCTTATCTGTACCAAAAAAACTCTATAAAATGCACTCTCCGTAACACAAAGAACTCAATTAGAATGAAAAGAAATTTGTGTTCATATTTTATCACAAGATGCTTGAACTCAACATCAAAGAGATATGCAGATTTACAAAATACATTAGGTAAGGGGTGGTTCCAAGATTATATGATGCGTCGGGTAGCAGATGGGGCTACAATAAGATTTTGGGAAGAAGTTTGGGTAGAGGAGAACACTCTGCAAGAGAGATTTAGGGGGTGTTTGCAAACGCCACAGAGAAGCTGCTTTTGGCTTCTGGCGGTGGAGAAACACTATTTGAGTGTTTGCGAAATTCACGATTGTGCTTCGGCTTTTGGCTTTTGGCGGTGGAAAAGTCAAAAAAAGCCCAAAAGTCAGAAGCATGTATGGGGTGGCTTTTGAAGTGCTTTTGGCGGTGGCAATTTTGTAATTATACGGAGTTTTAATTTCAAACAATTTTGGCTTTTGTTGTAGAAAAGCATATTTTGCAAACACTCTCCTAATTTTTTATGAAAGCTCATTTTTCCAAAAGACCTTTTGAAAAGCTACTTCTGCATAAGCACAAGAACTTGCAAACACCCACTTAGAAGGTTAGTCCAGCCAAATAAGCTCTGAGGGAAGAGTATAACAGAGCATGGGGAATGGGTTGAGGAAAGGTGGCAATGGAAATGGGATTGGTGGAGGGATCTTTATGAGTGGGAGGTGAGTCATTTGGAACAACTAACAAATATTCTTGATAATGTGCACATACAGGAACGTGAAGCAGATTTGCTGATGCATTCACCTTGCAACAATGGAATCTATTCGATTTACAACAACCTGGTGGAAGATCATACAAACTCTTTCAGTGAGGCGGAATTCCAATTGTTGCAAAATGTCTGGTGCAAGTATACCCCTAAAATGGTTTCAATCTTTTTGTGAAGGAGACTCCAAGAGAGACTTCCAGTAAAATACAACTTACACACAAGAGTTGTGGCATGGATCATCCAATAGAATATCCTTTTTTTGGGTAATTGAGTGTTATATAAATTTTAAAAAAGAGTTACTAAAGAAAAGAAAAGAAAAGAAAATGTTGCCCATCCTCCGTTTATCAGAGCGAAAGGGTTGCATCACAAATCAAAAGTCTAACCGCACTAAGCTCGACCATGCTATGAATAATGCCTCACTCCAACTATAAAGATGACCGGACAACAATGGCATGGCATCCGGTACCATTCAGAAATGGTGAGTCTAAGAAAAGGCTCTTTATAAACCGTGCGCCAGTTCCAAAGTTGAAGCTTAATCCAATCTACTGCACTTATTGCACTTGATTCTTTCTCGAAATGGATCTTTTTCCTTTCCTTCCACATGTACCAGATGGTTGGTTGCCATAAAACTTTCCACTTACTCACTACCACTTTTCAATGTACTAGTCCCATATGATTTTGAAGTGTTTATGTATATTGTTATGGCCAACATAACAGAAATCAAACCATGCATACAGTTCTCTCCAGAGGTCATATGCATTCTCACATTCCAAAAATAGATGGGCAATAGTCTCCTCCTGGCGTCCACCGGTCACACATCTTTGAACATATATTTTCATGTGTAATCTTCGTTTGATCATATTGTCAATGGTGGGTAATCTCCGCAGCATTACTATCCAAGAGAGCATCTGCACTTTCCTGGGTGGAAACTTATTCCAGAGTATAGACGGCATTCGCTCCCTGGTACCTGCATTATTACTAAATTGTGTAAGTAGAGAATTGTAGGCAGAGGAAACAGTGTACCTTCCAGATGAATTCCCAGTCCAAATCTATTGATTTACCGCATCGGTCCATGGCTTAAACCCATCTATATTGTCTAATAGCTCCTCCTGTTGTATTTCTTCTCTTGCTCATAATGTTCTCCTGTAAGGTAGGTTCCATATCATTAAGTCTTGGTTATAGTTAACCATCTCTTCCACCACAACATGTTTCAGTGAACTGACTTGTAGAGAATTGTGAGGCAGCCTTCACTCATCCAATTATACCTCCAAAATAGTGCTTTGCCCTATTCACATATAAGTTGATCCTTTAATTCAGCCATGATTCTTTCAAGAATTTTCATATGTCACTCCAATAGCTTGATACTGCCCCTGACATTGTTACTAGTGACCAATCACCAATGTTATCATAATTGTGCAGATATTTAGACCTTATAACATGTGACCATAGGCTGTCCTTTTCTATTCTTAGCCTCCAAAGCCATTTTGCAAGAAGTGTTGCATTCATGAGTGAAATGTCTTTGAAGTCAAGACCTCCCTCTTGTGTTGGTCTGCAAAGATATCTTGACTTTGTCTAGTGAATTGACTGTGTAGCTTTTTGCTTCTTTAGAGGAATCAACGGAGAATCTGTTGTATGTTCTTTAGCACTTGTTTTGGGTCTTTGAATAAGGATAGAAAGTATATCGGAAGACTTGTTAGCACACCCTTAATCAAAGTTACTCTACCAGCAAATGTTAGAAATTTATTCTCCCATTTTTGGATTCTAGCTCTGATGACCCCCAGAACATTGTCCCACATTTGGATCCTGCAAGGATTAGCAACCAACGACAGTCCAAGATATAAGAATGGGAGAGTTGATAGCTTGCAGTGTAGCAGTTGAGCTGCTAAAGATTGGATCTCAACCCCCATATACATCCCAAAAATTCTACACTTGGAGAAGTTTATGGATAGTCCCGATACTTTCTCAAATATCCTTAACAGGCCTTTCATTACCATGATGTTCAGTAAATTCCCTCATGCAAAAAGCAAGGTATCATCTGCGTATTGAAGATGGGAGAGCATTACACACCCAACTTTTACTCCCTCCAGTTTGCCTAGAGTAACATGCTTCTTGATGAGGATTGACAACCCCTGTACCACTATTAGAAATAGGAAAGGGAAGAGAGGACCCCCCCTGCCTTATGCTACGCTGGAGTTTAAAGTTCCCCGCGCTGCTCCCGTTGATGAGTACTACAGCAGACGGCGAAGTTACACACTCTATAATTCACTGAATCCATACTTGGTAAAATCCTCTGTCAAGACTGAATCTGCTGGTATATCTAAGGAAGGTTGCTGCCTTGTTTTCTACCGCATAATGGGACCTAAAGTGCTCTGTAATTCCTTGCTTCACTTCATGTGTATCCTTTATCCAAATGCCATTAATGTGCATACCATGAATACCATTAAGGCGCCTATCCCATTCCACCCTTTTATGGAAGTAGTTGGTATTACAGTCTCCCTCTTGGATCCACCTTAAGCGTGATTTTTGGTGCATAATTGGTCTTCATTGGTGCAAGGTGCTTTGTAGCTTACACCAAACTTCACGTCTAAGTGCATTCTCATGTTCAGAAGGTGATCGAGAATCATATGTGATGTCCATACCTCTTGTTGACCATAAACTTGGTGACACTCATTACACTACCACCAATGCAACCACTCTTAGAGGCCACATGGGTTGGTCTCATGGACTTATCATTCCACCTACCAAGGTTACTCAAAAATAGGAAATATTATCATCACACAACAAATCATCCAGATCTCACATATAAAATAGAAGATTTGTGTGATTTGTGTACGTTAGATTTAGTCTATAAAACCATGTAACATGTAGCATTTTACCTCAAGCAGATAATCAATGAAGAACTTGATACTCCTTCTCCATGAATGTTTCACTGCACATACTTCAACATCAAATAATCAGTGAACACATGGTGCTTTGCACCTAGTCATGGTATCAAAGCCACTCATTACGGCTTAAACTGCCTCTTGGTCGGCCCTTCATCTCTTTCTCCCTTCTTCTCCATTGCCTACTCTCTATATTTCATCCCTTTCCTTCTAAATACTATGGCCCTCCCTGCTACTGCTGATTTTCCCCTTACCTACATGGAGTTTTCCCATCTTGTCACTGTCAAACTAAGTCCTTCCAATTTTCTATTTTGGCGCAATCAAGTGCGTACTCTGCTCCAGTAGCACAATATGCTCACTTATGTTGATGGTTCCATTCCTGAACCTCCTCGGTCAGATCCTATAGATGCTACAAAGATTAATCCCGATTACCTCAAATGATAGTCTATTGATCAAAGACTCCCTTCTCATTTTCTCACTCACTGATATTGCCTATGGCATCATAAATGGTCAGGCCACCTCCCGAACTACTTGGACAACCTTGGCCCACGAGTTCAGCAACACTGGGCTGTTCGAAGAACTTGACCTTTGGGATGAGCTGCAGCAGCTGTAACACCATACTCTTTCTGTGAAGGAATACTCACACCAGTTTTTGCTTTTGTGCGACCAACTCGCTGCCATTGACCGGCCTATCTCTCCTCTAGACTAAAGCCACCGGTATCTCCAGGGACTTGGCCCAGACTTTGCTGCTTTTTCCGTATCTCAGTTATCCCATGATCTCTTGCACGATGTTTGTGATATCATAGCTCGTGCAGAAAACTTCCACGCTCTTTATTACAGAACTGTCATCGGGATTGCCTCTCCTTTGGCCTTCGCTGCTGCAGCCCAGCCACTTGCCTCACCATCTCCGGTCACCTCTTCTGTCCCCTCTCAACTGCCATTCTCCATTCCCACCCCTATTCGCTTACACCTCCGATATAGACTCAAATACAGCCTTCTTTAACACCACCGTACCCTTTGTTCTCCTTCCCATACCCGTATCAGTCGTCCTCCTCTCCTCCTCTCCTCCCAACACCGCCGGCCAACCCCAGTCAATCTTCATATCCTTACCAACCTTTGCTTCATTTCGTCTCGCCTACTAGAGCACCCTCTCGAGGTCGTGGTCACGGCCGTGGCCATCGCGAACCACATTGCCAAATCTCCAGCGAGTACAGTCACTTTGCAGACAATTATCGCAATAGTTACTCCTCTCTAAAGTATGCTGATGTTGCTGCTCAAGCTCATCTCGCCGCGGTCGCTGCTCTGGCGAATTGTGGCCATGGTGCGGCCATTCTAGGGCAAAATTGATATGGGGAAATTTTGCCTCTCGCTGCAGGCCAGATCGGGAAACCATCCTATTATTTTCCTGGGGTATTTTTTTTGCATGGGCTGCTTGACCAAATTCTGCAGAGCCCACTTTCAACGCCTGGGAAGCCTGGACAGTTTCTATCATGCCAACTTCCTTTTGGTCAAGTTTCAGCCCACCATGCTCTACTCTCTTATCCCGATGGGCCTTCCTATCCTGTAGCCCAATTTTACAGTCAGCCCCAATCACCCATACAACCCACATCAGGCTTGCCTCCATCTCCTCATGGGTTTTCTCCCACTTTGGCCCAACCCAGCGGCCCAGGCCCATTCGGTTGTGATGCAACCTGTGTTATGCCTAAGCTTCACAAGAACATAAGATGACATCCAATTGAGCTGAAGATCCATTGGAGCTCCTAAGTGGTCCCATTACTCGAGCTAGGATGAAGAAATTCATTGAAGGACTTGCAATGTTGGTCCAAGACACATTGGCCAAATTTACAACCCCTACAAATCAAAGACACCATGCTCAAATCATCCACTTGGTGAGCCTATTTGAAGAGGGCAACGTCCCACATGCCTTGGACATGTCTCTTGATGGCTCAAGTTCATGGACCAAGCTCAAAACACTCATGGATGAGCAAGTCCATCCGTGAAGCCCAATCTAGCTCAAGGCCCACTTGTAAAAGCCCTAATGCATGTCCATGCATGACTTAAAGGGAATTTCAGACCTTTCACTCTCAAGACAAAGTCTACACGTTCAAAGGCCTTAAAGAACATAGAGTAAGAAGGATTGGTCATGCCTTGGTTGGATACAAATGCAATTGGAAGGTTGCATGGTCAAAGCTTGCATTTAAGGAGTCCTTGAACCTATTTAATGCTAATCCATGTACCTCATGGCCTATATAAGAGGCTCATGGTCGAACTCTTTTGTGGCATCAAATGTTTTCAAG
>JAOWBN010254963.1:0-11428 GCA_028565015.1 Pinguicula moranensis | reverse complement strand
TACTCTTTCTGGGTTTATTATTTTTGGGGTAAGTATAATATGTGTGCCAAACAAAGGCCAACATCGGATAACGCTGCAATACACCACTTAATCCATCCACAACCATGGAACCAAATGTACCCTTAGTGGTTTATTTGGAGGCAAGAGGGGTGATATTCTTTCCGAGCAACTTTCAAATTCTGGCAGGTTCATCTTGTCAGGGCCTTTCATTATTTTCTTGCTGATAAAACCAGCTAGTTGACCTAATTGTCATGAACCAATTAATCATGGTGTGCCGATCTTGACTCAAATTTTGGGTCAGGAATTAATTATATTTGTGGCTAATTGGTGGGTCGACTTCTTGCGCTATATCATTTCCGGGGATATAGCGTAACAAATCTTGTGTAAGAATTTTACAAGAAAGATGGGTCCCGTGTGTTCAACACTAGATGGACGGTTGAGATTGGTGTTTAACACGTGGAGATTGGTGCTTAACACGCGGGACCCACATTTCTTGTGAAATTCCTGCCAAAATTTCTTGCGCTATATCATTTCTCCAACTCCGTTCCCTGTCCCCCAACACCCGAAATTGCCCTTTGTCCTGCCTCGCTCGCATCTCTTTTATTATTATTATTTTATTATTTTTATATATATATTTTTAATATATATTATCTATAATTTTATATATATATATCTTGTGGGACGAAATGTTTGGCACGACTAGCATAAGAATAGCTGTAAGAGGGATTGCTGACACCTAGTGGTGTGCAAAATGGCCCGTGACCCAGACCATGATTAGACCACCGGTCCGGTCCAAATTTTGTATTTTTTAGAACCGGGACTGATGATCCTTTTCCCCAGCCCCGGCCCACCGCCAACCGTAATCCAATCGTCGATTGGACCGTCGATTTTGGCCATTTTTAAAAAAATAATTAATTCATTTTTTTAAAAAATGATGGTTGGACTGAACCTGTGATCCAATCGTCGGGACCGAATTTAAAATACAAATATTTTTTTAAAAAATAATATTTTTTTAAAAAATAATATTTTTTTTGGAAATAATGGCAATTGGACTGGCTGTCCAACGACTTTTCAAATTTTTAAAAAACTCTATAAATACTTCACTCACCCATTTATTTCATTCATATTAATTCCTATTCTTCTTCATCTATTCTCTACTATTAACTTTCTCAATCTCTTATTCTTGTACATTTTATTTTATAATTTTTGAATTCCATCTTGTTAGTCTACCAAAATAATATCGTCGAAAAGAAATATTATTTATTCTTCATTCTCTGATTTCGATGACATGATTGGATTTAGTAATTTGCAAGGTCTTTATTTTGAGTTGGTAGATTCGGGAGCATTACAATTGGAGGAGGAGACGCAAATTTTAAGATCAACATCATATTCTTCTCGTAGTCATGGTAGTCGTCCACCTCTTCACCGACCAGTGTCTCAAAATCAAAAGCGGGCCAAAGAGAAATTGAACAACTCCCTGATTTTTACGGTGTTTTTTTTGACAAAATTCCAAATCCGGAAAGAGGATCCGACTTATTTAGGGTGGAGTGCCGGTTATGTCAACAAAAATTCAAAAAAAGGTACAAAATGTTTATTCATAAATTTATTTTTAAATGAAATTTTTATTCACAAATTTATATGTACATGAATTTTTATTTTTTTATTCATTGAATTATTTAAAATTTTTAATTCATTTATTGTTTTCATAAGGTTGGGGTTATAAGATATGTCCTAGGTAAATACCCAGTAGATGCTGGAATCGATCATCCTCAAAACCAACTTTCAAATAGTTGGGGTTCTATCGCCGGTGGAGTTGGAGCTGGAGCTGCTGGTACATCTTCTACTAGTAATTTATTTCGATTTGATCAAAATAAGAATAGAGAAGTCTTAGTTGATTTAATTTCTTAGGAAGGCATTCATTTTAGATTTGGCTAAAGATTAAATCTAAACAATTATGTACATACATGTTTTTTTTTGGTAAGTTAAAATTCATTCTACAAAACTATTATGTTACAAAATACATGGGGCATACCCCAGCAATACTAAAAGGTCACATGATTATATATAAGCAATCTGAAACATAACCAAGGGTGAATGATTCAGTCAGATAAAGAAATGCCCGGGAGGTGCTTGACGTAAGCAGTCTGCCAAAACCAAGTTGTGATATGAATTTGCTCTAATACCTGCGAATAGTTGCAAGAAATGCCATGGAATCTCGAAGCATTGCAAGCCTTCCATATGTGCCAAACCGTGCAATGCCAAATCATACGTCAGAATTCTTGGCTACCCCTTTGCCATTTAATACCCATATGTGCAACATAATGATCAAGAGCTCGACTACACCCAACATAATGCATGTTAAGCCAGCCGTAGACCGCAGACCAGAGGGAGTATATATCCGGGCAAGTAAAGAATAAATGAGATGTATTGTCCTGTTCAAGGAAGCAAAAAGGACAAACCACCATGCCTGGGCTGAATACCATGCTTCTATAAACTAAGTTTTCAATGGTGGCAATACGATTTTGGATAAATCTCCAGCAGAATGTAGAGGCTCGAAAAGGAGTTTGCTTACCCCATATTGATGCTAATTCCATTCTTACCTCAACATCCAATCTCCACTCGCGTCCTATACTTCTGTAAGTAAACCTCACTGAATATTTTCCACAAGGATCAGCCATCCATGTCCAATAGTCATCTCCAGGGAAGAGTGACACATGTTCCATCATTCGTTGCAAATCTAATACCACGACCACAAAGCCACAGTGCCTGAAGTAAATGATTCTGAGCTTAATGTTACCTGTTTATCCAAAGAAGCTCTATATAGCTGACGGAATGTAACTGAAAGGGGTCGATCCCGTAACCATGTGGATTCCAAGAATAATGTATGAGAACCCGAAACCACTTCCTTTCGCATTTTGCCATTAAACCAAGGTGCAATACATATTTTCCACACTTCCTGCCACCAAATAGATGCTGAGCCTGAAATGGTCATCAAGTTCCAGGGTTAGAGAGGTAACGATAGACAAGCAATGTCCGCCAGGGGCTCGAGCCGCCAGTTCACAGACGCTATCCCCATTTGCCTAGCAGGGCAACATTAAAAGCCTCAAGATGGATAAACCCCAAACCACCTGCTTCTTTCGACTGACAAAGGTGGTCCCAACTCCCCCAATGAATAGGACGCTTATAACCATTTTTATTTTCCCACAGAAAGTTGCTGCAAACTTGTATCATTTTCTTGATAACTGCTTTCGGGGCTCGAAATAAAGAAAAATAATATATCGGCATACTTGACAGAACACTCTTAACCAAGGTAACTCGGCCCCCAAACGACAATAACTGATTTTCCCATTTTAGCACTTTACTCTTCATCTTAAAGAGAAGACCATCCCAATTTTTAAATATTTCAAGGGTTGCACCCCACTGGAAGCCCCAGGTAATCAAAAGGTAGCGTCATGATCGAGCCATGCAACAGGGATGCAAAACACTCAATTACTTGAGGCGAGAGATGTATACCCAGAATACTGCTCTTCGAAAAGTTAATACTCAAGCCTGAGAGTAATTCAAATATACTGAGAATTCCTTTCATCACTTCAACATTCTGTAATGTTCCCTCACCAAAGAAAAGAGTATCGTCAGTATACAATGAACGAGTGTATATTTGTGAGACACAACGTATACCTTTCAGCTTGCCAATAGAAATCGCCTTTCGTAGAAACAGGTTAAATCCCTCAGTTACCACTATGAATAAGAACGCAGAAAGAGGATCTCCTTGTCATAATTCTTTTTGCATACTCAAAAGACCTGTGCTTGCTCCATTTACCATGACTGTGGCTGATGAAGTAGATAAAAAACTCTTTATCCAGCGAATCCAAATCGGACTAAATCCCATTTTCTCTAGCATAGCCGATAGAAAGTCCCAGTTTACCGAATCAAAAGCTTTACCAGAATCAACCTTCAAGAAAATAGTGGGAATTATCGAGCCCTATACATAATGAATTAATTCATTTGCCAATAAAATACCATCTTGGATTTGTCTCCCCTTGATGAACGCCAACTTTTGCGGAGCTATAGTTTTACCAATCACTTTTCTTAGCCTTTTCGTAGGTAGTTTTGAGAGAGGTTTATATGCACAGCCGACCAACGAAATCGGCCTGAATTGAGACAAGGAATGTGGAGATAAGCACTTTGTAGCCAAGAATATAGATGTAGAGTTAAGTCCTTTCAACAATTCGTTAGAGGCGTGGAATTCCTGCAAAGACTCAATAAACTCTTTTCTTCAAAATAAGCCAGTTGCTCTGTAGAAAATAAAAGTTCAAACCATCTGGACCAGGGATTTTATGACTTGAACAACTCCAGAGAGTGTCATAAATTTCTTCCTTCAGAAATGGCACTGTAAGCATCTCATTATCCTCTATTGATAGTCGAGCCTCGCACTGTAATGACAAAAATGGATGCTTCTGGATATGTTTTGAATAATGATCACTGAAGAAATTATACGCACCTTGTTTTACTTTCGGCACTGAATCTGACCACTGTCCATTCAAAGAGAGGCCTTGAATAGCATTGCGAGTATGTCGACCATTAACTCGTGCATGAAAGAATTTTGTATTAGCGTCTCCTTCCCTGATACAAAGTGTATGTGACTTCTGCATAATTATCGAAGCCTTTCTGCTGAGACAAGTTTGGATGCCACGCCATTTTTCTTTTCGCAATTGAATTTCCTTTTCAGACAATGGCGATATTTCATTTTTCGCATCCAATTCTGCCACAATTTTCTTCTATTTTTTGGTCAGTATGAGCGAAAACCGCTAGATTCCATTCCTTTGAAGCCTTTCGCAAGGCTTTCAGTTTAAGATGTAAGACGTACCCTTTGCAACCATAGAATTGAGTATTCTGCCAAACATTTGTAACAACATTCTAAAAAGTAGGATCAGAAGACCAAGCGTCTAGCGACATGAACTATTTTGGCCCCCAATTTTGAGTGATAGGTTTCAGCAATATTGGACGGTGATCAGCAATAGTGTTATCCAACGCTAGTTGTTGCAAATCAGGCCAAAGCGACAACCTATTTTGAAAGAGATAAATAGATTTTTCATGAGATCCCTTAGTTTGAGAGAGATAAATAAAAAAATAAATAGATTAATAATAATAAAATAGAAATAAAAGTAGAGAGTAAATGTATAGATATATACTTGCATAAATACATAAATAAATATAATAACTATATACTCAAACCACTAAATAAATAAATAAATAAATAATACCTAGGCCTATAGTCTATCATATCTATCCCCATTTGTCCACAATCTAGTATATATACGTTTGTCTTATATATCTCTAATCGTAATATGATGTATCCAGCTTGTCCTATTTGAGGTCATGTTCTCAGAGAGGTTTAATCCCCCTAAATCTAATCAAATTTGCTCGTCCCATGTACTCCTTGGTCGCCCTTTCCCCTGCCTCGCTTCAACTTGTTGCCCTTCGACTCTCCTGACGGGTTCGTCGATACGCCTTCTGCGTACATGTCCAAACCATCGCAATCTCCCCTTTTTCAATTTGACACTGATAGATGCGATACCTAGCAGATCCCTGAAGATCTCATTTGTGATCTTATTTAATCTCATACAATCACACATCCATCTTAGCATTCTCATCTCCGCCACCTCAAACTTCTGCGCATGCGACAGTCTCATTGCCCAACAGTCTGACCCGTAGAGCATGGTCGGTCTTATAATCGTCCTCTAAAATTTTTCCTTTAACTTTAGTGGAACTTTCTTATTGCATAATACTCCAGTAGTCGATCATCATTTCATTCATCTGACATTGATGCGATGGATAACATCGCCTTCAACGCCCCAATTCTTTTGTATGACAGATCATATATATTTGAAACTATCATTCTGTGGGAGTACTTGATTCCAATCATAACATCTATTTTATTAGCGAAATTGCACATCATGTACTCAATTTTTTAGCGACTCAAGCGTAGTCTCTTGGCCTCTAATATTACTTTCCAAAGCTCTAGCTGATCGTTCACCTCTTCCTTTGTCTCTTCTACTAAAATGATGTCATCTGCGAACAACTTATACCATGATACTTTGTCTTGTATGTCCTGAGATAGTACATTCGTAATCATCGCAAAAAGGAATTGATCAGTGGTGACCCGTGGTGCAATCCTTTATCCACCAAAAAATACTATATTTCACCCACTGGGATTCATACACTAGTATTTGTACCTTCATACATATCCTGTATAACCCTCACATATATCCACGGGATATTCTTGGTTTCTAAACATTCCCAAATAACCTATCTCAGTATAATAACATATGCTTTCTCTAGGTCTATAAAGACCATAAGGAGACTTTGGTGACATTCTCGATATTTTTCCATTAGCCATCTGACGAGATGGGTTGCTTACATCGTCGACCTTCTGGGCATAAAATCAAATTGGTTCTCTTGCACATATACTCCTCTCCGTAGTCTACGTTCAATAACTCTTTCCCACAATTTCATAGTATGACTCAGGAGCTTAATATCTCAGTAATTGCTACATTATTGCACATTCTCATTATTCTTATAGAGCGACACTACTACGCTACTACTCCATTCCTCTGACATATTTCCTGTGTGTAGGATGATGTTAAAAAGAGTCATTAGCCATTGCACCACTTTTTCTCCTAGACACTTCCATACTTCAATTGGTATCTGATCCATCCCCACCAATTTCGCCCTTCCTATCTTTCAAACCCCTTCACCTCCCCTGCTGATATCCGTTCAACAAAGCAATGGTTTGCTGATCAGTGTGTTGACTCCTCACCCTCTACGATGCTACCATAATCCTGCGTCTCATTAAACAACTTATTGAATTTACCTTCCCACCTTCCTTTTAATATTTGTGTCTGTCAAAAGGGTCTTCCGATTTTCATTCTTTATATATTTAATGGTATCCATCTTCCTACTCTTCCGGGATTGGACTTTTGCGAGCTTATACATACCTTGCGCCCCCTACTTAGTATCCAATCTCCTATACATATCCTCATAGGTCTTGCTTTTAGCTTATGCCACTGCTCTTTTCGCCCATGCCCTCACCTGCCGATACTCCTTCTTTTGTTGCACCCTCTCCTCATCCCCGTTAATCGCCATAAGTTATTTAAATTTATCTTGCTTGGCTTTAACTTTTGTCTGCACCTCCTCCCTTCATCACCACACTTCCCTACCATGCCTCCCTCTGCCGGATGCAACCCCTAACACTTCCTTTGTTATTCCCCTAATGATCGTAGCTATGGATAACCACAAATGATCTGCATCCTCCGTTGGCCTAACCAAACATGCCAGAGCGACCATATTTCTGAAGGTTACATCCGCCTCTTCCTCAAGGTTCTTCCAAAGTAATCTCTCTCTATGGCCTCGTCTCTTCTCCGTTACTTTTTCTCTCAAATAGACATCTATCATTAAAAAAACGTGTTTTGATGTCAACGATTCTTTCGACAACACCTTACAATTTGTACAATGACTCCTCTCCCCTTGACGCAAAAGGAAGAAGTCAATCTATGTACTACACCCTCTACTCTAAAAGGTGATCAAGTGCTCATCTTTTTTCTTAAAAAATGTATTAACCTCCATCAAATCATGCGCTGTTGCAAAGTCCATAAGCTCCCTACCACTGTCATTTTCTCAAATCGAACCCAAATCCCCATGTAGGCCTTGATACCCATCCATCCCTACACCAACATGACCATTAAAATCACCACCAATGAAGATCTTTTGCTCCCAATGAATGCTACTTATTATAGTATTTAGCTTTTCTTAGAAATCGTGCTTCTCTCTCTGGCCTAGGCCCCCTTTAGGCATGTAACCACAAACGACATTCACCACCTCTAACCCCACCACTATCTTTAACGGCATAAGTTTATCATTGCACCTCATCACCTTTACCGCACAATCCCTGATCTCTCCGACACCATAATTCCCACCCTATTCTTTCCACTAACCAGCCCAGAGTACCATAGTTTGTAACCATTTACCTCCATTGCTCTCTCCCCCTTCCATTTTGTCTCTTGCAGATAGATTACATCCACTCTTCTCTTCCTTAAGACATCTTCTAATGTGAATTTTTACTCGTGGAATGTAAATTTGGAGTTGGGAACTTATTCTTGTATAAAGAGAAACACATGAATCAACCAAATTTGAAAGGTAACAAAAATAAAAGGATAGATTGTGCAACCCAACAAAAAGTTACACGAAAAATAAGGATGAAAAAAAGCGGAGATGGAAGAAATGTATTATGCCGTATAAACCCAATCAAATATGAAATATCAACCCTTAGCTAACTACTACTCTAGAAACGAACGTAAACTAGAGCTTCAATCAAACGCCTACTCGAGGATCTAATCTATGATAAATATGAGCATTATAGAATCAATCTTTACATGTACCCTAAGATGTATGCAACCTAATTATCTTTAGAATAAGAATTCAATAAACAAAGAAATCTCTATCAAAGCTCATAATGAAATTAACGTAAAAAATCTATCTTCAAAAGCAGCAAAATTTGTCGGTTACAATTTTGATGGGCCTAGGATTATAATCCCTAGACTTTATTTGAGCCTTATCTAATTTAAATCCTATTAAAATTGGACCTTACCTAAGTAAAAGTCCATCCTAACTTAATTTTAAAAGTAAGAAATTCCGTAATTACATTAAAATTCAAATTCTCACAAATTAATAAACTAATTTAATTAAAAGACATAATAACTAAAATGAACACCCATCTTGGCATAATCTAGCAGGGGTCGTGACCTTCGACACACGCAACATCCCATATACTCGATCCGATCTCAATAACTTGCATGCTAACTTCTATTTTGAAAATAGTATGTTCCAAAAATCATATCCCATAATTGGACCGCCAGAATTTGATCTCCTTTTGTGAGAATATGGTTTGATACATCCTCTATCACTAGGTAAAATTTTAGCTCGATCACAATACGCTAAGACCTTCGACCGCCAATAAAACCAAGGCTACACAGTGCTACGAATAGCATATCATGAATGAACAAAAGCAGTATGTTCCAAAATTCATATCTTACTATCAGACCATTCAAATCCGATCTTCTTTAAACACGAAGAAGAAAAATGAGTCCACTTTGACTCTAGTTAAATATTCAGATTGATCCGACCATGTTTGTGCCTCTGATTGGAAGAAACTATTAAATTGTGCTTTGCGATAATTCATATTGCAGGGTCTAATTACTTTAAATCCAAATTCGTTTCGGTCCCATCACATCATCTACCAACTCTAAAAACTTCACTGTTAAGATCTCCACATTCCAAGTGTCAAAGCGTAAACATATGTCCTGTAATCCCACCCTACCCCTTCCCCTCGTCACCGGACACGACCTCAGGTTACTATAATTAGCACTCAAGTCTATATTCACTACAAACTACACCACCACCCGAAAAACCCTCCAAAGAATACTAGATAAATAATATCAAGGGAATAGGACTAATACATATACATGATTAGTAAATAAAAAAGTAAGAAAACCAAGCAAGGATGCAATAAACCTACACATAATTAAAACCCAACTAAAATCTAAAAACAAATATGAACAATAACAACTTATATAAAATAAAATAAATTCTAGACAAAGTAAACTATACACACAGACAACACACTTAACTCCTCTGATGGACGCCCTGCAAAACAAATATGAAACCAAATAACAAATAGCAAATAACCAAGTTACTCGAGGGACTTAGAACGAGAGATTTGAATCAATCGAATAAAATACCGCCGTGAAGTTGTCCAACTGCCGTGACCTTTCCAACTGCCGCCACCTAGTGGTTTGGAAAACTTTTTCAGCCAACGCCATCGAAAAAATCCACTGCTCAGGCCAAATCTGACTCCGTCCTCCACGGCGCAATGAGGACACTGGACACCACCTAGTAAGTTGCAAGGAAATCAAACATAACCAACACAAAACAAGAGGCATAGATAGCTAAATCCAAATCCATAGATGTGAATTCCCTACACTCCATGACGCGACGGGGGATGGTGCCTTGGAACCTGCGAGAACCCACTAAAAAAATTGCAAGGTTTGGAGGGGAAATCCTAGAAGAAGAAGAAGTCGTGATGGGTCACGCGAGGACTCATAAGAGAGAAGAAGGAGAAAAATCAAAAAGAGAGGGAAAGAGCCATTTTCAATGAACGAAAATGATCTATTTTGCATACTGGATTTCATTGGGTTTCTTTTAATTTTGAAATAAAGCATAAGAATCAAAACACAAGTTGAAATTGGGATCGACAAAAAGGTAGTGGTTTTATCAAATCATTGATCCATATATGTTGGACTTGGTTTTTGGCTCGTGAAAAGTAGGTCCTCGAAGATGATCTGACTCTTATGAACATTGACTTGGTGTCAACGGTCAAGCAATTTGCGTTCATAAAACTCGAAGGCCTTTTTTTTAAAAATTATTTGATCTCAGTGATCTAAAAACCAGTACAAGTTGACAGAGTCCTTTCTAACTCATATGTAACTCATTCATAAATTTGGCAGTCCCCACTTATCTAGCCACAGTACGCCTCGTATGATTTATGGCAATTGGGAATAGTTTCAAAAAGTAGCATTTGCCCTGTTGTGCCCTTTTTGCTAGGTAGTCGACTTTTCTCTTCTTTTCTCGGTATTAGTGTTGCACGTGGACACAAAGTTCTGCATTTCGAATCTTGAAGTTGCCCCAAAAAATTTCATAAATACTAGGGGTGACATTGGTCTCGTTGATTCCATCTTGTAGGAAAGAGTGAGTCAATTTCCAGGATGATGTCTATCCAACCTGCTTCTTTGTAAATTCGTAGCCCCTTTGTTGCAACTTTGAGTTTTGCGCCATTGTTAGTGCATGTACCAAAATGAATGAAAAAATAGTTAGGAATCACCATTTGCATTCTGGATGACCTTGCCGCCACCTGAGAGACCTTGGTTCCCAATGCAACTACCGTACATATTGAGTTTCACCCATTCGGTAGGTGGTTTGCTCCATCAAACCATCTTTGCTCTACTCTAATCCCTTGCTTTTATTGTTATGTTGAAGCAAGGACCATGTCCATCACATGCACTCAAAATTTCATGTCAGCCAAATAAATTATTGAAATAATAAATTGCGTACCTACCTCCATGTTTGGTAAACCGAGTGATACACATTATCAAATCAATTCGTGCATTAGCGTACCCAGATGCACAAAGTAATAATCCCAGAGAATAGTTGAGTGAGAAGTTCTTTCAACTTTGACCGGTGGGTTGCAGACGCCCATTGAGTCACTCTTGTTAGTGTTATGTCCTAAGGCCAATCAACTTAGGCCTATGTATTAACACTTTAATGTTGTATATATGATTGTAGCAACCTTCACTACTTGTTTATTTATAACATA
>JAOWBN010254941.1:0-11429 GCA_028565015.1 Pinguicula moranensis | reverse complement strand
TGAACTTGATGATCCAAGAAGCTTGGCCTAGAGGAGACCACGACCCATTTATGCTTAGTGGGCCCCATGGTCCACCTGAAATGGCCCAGCCCATTACCAAAATCCAAGTCATGGCTCAAAAAGCAAGCCCAAATGAATAGTGCACAGTTTTGGTGGTTTGGGGAGTCCAAGGACAAGTGGAAACAAAACCAGGTCCAAGAATTCAATGGATAGGGAAGTTTCTCCTCAAAAATTATCCAAAAGGATTCCTTCCTTATCCAAAGGCACTATTTCCGTATCCAAATCTATAGATTAGGTTGTTACTTACTTAGCACTTATCTAGACTAGTTTCTTTCCTATCCAAATTAAATTCTTTCCTATTAATTAGGACATATTTTTAAGGATATTAGGAGTCTAAAAGTCGTGCCTCTACCTCTATATAAAGGGAACAACACCCTCATTTTCATACACACTTGATTTTTCAGTTTTATGAGAGTTTGTATTCTCTTTTGTTTTTAAACGTTCTTTGATTTATCTTTTCTCTTTTGAGTTAAGTGGCATCGTGTTTTATAACTTATCACTCAATTCTTTGTGGGTAATTCAATACCTTCACGGGGTTGTTTGTGGCGCCTTTTATTCCTACAAAAATTATGACTTTTGTTGGTTGGACACAAGGTGTTCTTCAGGCGTTAGAAACAACAAAATCGTCCGTTTGATTGAGTTTTTGAATCACCGAATTGGGTGTGGAGTTTTGTCACAAGTTCGGTAAGGATTTATATCAGCAGGAGTTGCATGTCATCAAGGAATTGATGAGCCACCGATTCTTCCACATTTGTGGTTCAGATGCAAAGAGTTACAGTTTTCAAAGAGTTGAAGATCACCCTTAGGATTAACCCACCTAATCTTTCAATGGCCTATGGATTAGTAGAGTTCATGATCATCCATTTTTATGTGTGTTTATTTAGAATGCTTTGTACATTATTATTATGTGATAATAATAAGGTTGCATGCCATGAACTAAAATTGATGAGACTAAACATATCAAAAAACCTCAAAGAATAATTAAGTCCCAAGGAGTTCTTCCCATTTCCCGAGGAGTTAAACCCCAATTGGACTCTGTCATTTTGAAGATTTTTACTTCAGTTGGACTCTGCCGTATCGAGGATTCCTTCTCCAGTTGGACTCTGTCATCCTGAGGAGTCTTAATCCAGTTGGACTTTACCGTGTTGAGGAATCTTACTCCACTTGTACTCTACTGTCTCAAGGAGTCCTACCTAAGTTGGACTCTGCAGTCCCAAAGAGTCCTACTCAAGTCAAACTCTTCCATCCAACCAGAGTTTTTATCAATGCGGAGTCTTATCCAAAAGGAGGAGTGCACCTAAGAAAAATTGATCTTATCCAAGAGAAGTTGATATTATCCAAAAGGAGTAGTTTATCCAAGAGGAATTATTCTTATCTAAGAGAAATTGATCCTATTCAATAGGAATGTTCTTATCCAAGAGAAGTCATAGTCCAATTTAAATTATTTTTTTTCCTTTTTAATTATTATTTTTGAATTATGTCAAGTTAGGATTCTTAGTATTTTAGTTTGATTCAAGTTAGGTTATTTCATTGTCTATATAAAGGTCAATTTCAAACTTCGTAAGTAGACCACTTTGATTGACTTTATTTATGAAATTTAAAGGAAATTCATTGTTCTTTAATCCCGTTGTGAAGAGAATTAGGTTACATGCACCTTTGTGGTCTATGTAAAAGTGTGCCCTTGATTTTGTGTTAATCTTTGGGTAGAGCTGCTGTTAGGGTTTTCAATTGAATCTCTATTTTCATTCGTTTCTAGCATAAGTATAGTTAGGGGTTGATAAAGCATGTTTGGTTGAATTTTTTAGGCTTAACGCATTTTTCTATTTCGTTTCTTGCCATATTATCTAATTCATGTAATTTTTGTTGGGTTGCACGCTATATCCCTTTGTTATTTATTTTGAATTTTGATTATCTTTTATGCAAGAATTTGTTTTTTTTATATGCCAAATAATTAAATAAAAACAAATTATGTATAGAGATACAGAAAAAACAACGCCCACTCTTGCCCCTACTTAGGCTCTACTAGATACAATCTTTGGAATTGATCTGAAAGAGCTTGTTTTTTCTTCATACTCACAATCGAATATATTTAAGGGTGATATGGCACACCACTCACCTAGCGTCATTGAAGATCACAAAGCATCTCAGCATTTAGCTCATCGCCGTCATCCACTCTTCACCCAAAACAAAATGTTATGACTGTCACATTATCAACCCTAAACCTTTTATGCAAGAATTTAATTCCTAAATCCACCTTTCTTGTTGATATACGAAGATTCGTAGCTACCCTATGAAAATTCGTATCAATTTGTTATCAGAGGCAGGTTGGAATTGTTCTTGCATTTTTCTTTTTTTTCGGTTTTGATTTGAGAGGTCCGATAGTTGTCATCCTTGTCATGTTCTAAAAGTTTGACGTTAAAAAAAGAGTATTATTGTTGGTCGACAATTCTATGTTTCGTATTCAACTGTAGTAGCCTAAAGTTTTTGTTTTCCTTCCTAGAATTTGTACCTTGATAGACCTCTGCATGCTAATTCTCATTGCACTTGAATTTGGATTTGAAGAACAAAATATTGGTAACAACAAGTGAATCTATCTCCTCACTTATATTCTAAGCCTCTTTTGAGTGTTGTTGGGTTGAGTGAATATTTGGGGTACGTTTTGGAAGTGAATTCTTACCAAATTTTATTTCTATTTTGTTGTGTTGTTCATTATGATGCAAACCAGTTTACTAGCGGAAGATCTGACGATTCGATTGTGAGTAATTACAACACAATGCAATCTTGTGGTTTCTAACAATCGAAGGTCCAAACGTGGTCGGATTGTCCTGAAAAGCTAACTGAATTCGTAGGACTCATAGAACTTCTTTCTGACCAAAGGACACCAAATTCTTATTCGTTCACGATCTATTATTCGCAGCACTATGTAGTTTCAGTTTTATTGGCGATTGGAGGTCTAAACGTGTTTGGATTGGATCGACATGAAATTTTATACAAAACTAGAGGACTTATCAGGATGTATTCATGTTGAATGAGATCAAATGGAAATGGTGTGAAGTCTCCTATTTCGGTTGTGATTTTTTGTTTTATGGTCCAATCCAGGTCAATGGTGAAAATTACTGCCGACGATGTAAGCTCTTCATCGACATCTATGGAGGACCTTCAAGCTATTATGGGAGAAAGTTTGGTCAAGTTGATGCCATGGCTGAACAACTAGCTGAATTGAGTCGTGCAATAGATCAGCTTGATTCTTTGAGAAATATCAAACAAACTATCCCTGAGTTCCGAGGTAAGCATGACCCCGAGATATTCTTTGAATGAAAGGATCAAATGGAGCACATCTTTGAGCTTCATTAGTTTCCTGAATACACTAAGGTAAGATTGGCTACTTCAGAATTTGAGGGATATGCTTATACATGGTGGAAAGTTTTGATACGTAGGAGGCAATGGATGAAGACCCTCCATTCAAGACTTGGTCAGAACTCATTCATGCCATGAAAAAGACGTATGTACCACTCGTACAAACGTGAGATGAGGGAGGAATACCAAGACCTTCGACAGGGGAGCCAATCCATGGTAGATTATTATGATGAAATGCTATCTTTAAACTTGAAAGTTGAGTTGAAGGAAAGTGAGTAAGCAACCAAAAAGAAATTTTCCTATGGCCTCAATAGTAATATTTGGCATCAAGTTTAAAGATGTGCAAAGTATTTTCAAGGGATTGAAGGGTTGGTTGGCTATGCTGAAACAGTTGAGCAATAGTTGAAAGAATCCACTGCAAGTAGATCAAGATCATCATCTAATCCGACAAGGGAAGGAGGAGTTAATAGATGGAGCAATTTTCAAAATCCGAACCCCAAGAATGATTTTTCAAAATCTAATAAGAGGAAGAATTTTCCGAATCCAAACTCCAAACCACCTCAAAAGAATTTTTAGAACTCCCCCGAGGACTAAATCGTGTGTAGGTCTAGTAATCTACTTGCTTTTTAGAGTTTTAGTTTGAAGGTATGATGTTTTAAGTGCTAAGGATTTGGGCACATGGCAGCCTCATGTCCGAACAATTGAGTTATAAAAGTGATCGGGGGTGGGGGAGTAAGGAAAACCGAACGCTTATACTCTAACTGCATCTGAGGGGCCAAATGAGGAAAATAAGATTGTGCAATGAATTGGACTATTCAAGTGGAGAAGAAGTTGTCTCCTACGAGTTTTCATTTCTTGTTGAGAAAGCAGAAGAAGAGTGAGTCCTCCAGACGACATCAATGTAGCTCCTATAACTGAATCTTCACGTGAGTAAAGCAGGGGAAAAGGTGCAAGTTCTCTTTACCGAGCAGGGCCACCCAAATCAGATCACCTTGTTCGATTCTTACAAGTACCTGCGATGGGATTGAATGCAGTGCCATCATGATGGGATTGGTCAGGAACCTTTAAACGGACATATGACTTTGATGCTACACCAGTGGTCATTGCCAGTGCAATTTATGGTTTTGACTTGGAGAAAGATAGTTTTGAAGATGGACTACTTTTCAGGTTTGCAATGGTTTCGCGTTCTATTTTGAGTAATTCATATGTGAATAAGTTTTTCTTTGGAAAATTTGTCATCACTGTTGAAAAGTGAGACTGCCCAACCAACAAAAAATGAAGATAGATCCTTATGTGAATGGTCCTTACGATTTCATGGAGAAGATCAATCACAAGGTTAAGATTCAAAGGTAAATCTTTTCTAAGAAATGGGGAATGATACGATCTTGGTTAGGAACTATGATCTTGTTACAAGCTTATGGAGAAGATTCTAATTCACATGAAAATTTGGATTCGATGACAAATCCTTCCCAAGGGGAGGAAATGATGTAGGTGATCGAGGCTCAAGACGTATTTGGATTCTTGTATGATCCAAAGGAATCTTATCATAGTTTGACGCTGTCATCCCGAGGAGTTCTACCCCAGTTAGACTCTGTTTCCTCGAGGATTTCTACTCTAGTTGAACTTTGTTGTATCGAGGATTCCTAATCTAGTTGGACTCTGTAGTCTCGAGGAATCCGATACTAAATGGACTTAGCCGTATCAAGGAGTCACACACCAGTTGGACTCTATCATCCCTAGGAGTCCTATCCAAGTTGGACTCTGTCATCCTGATGAGTCCTACTCAAGTCATACTCTTCCATCCAATAGGAGTTCTTATGAACACAGAGTCTTATCCAAAAGGTGGAGTATATCCAAGATGAATTGATCGTATCCAAGAGAAGTTGTTCTTATATGATGCAGGAGCATCCGAGCCATCCAAGCCCTAGAACTTAGATGAAGTGAGCTTCTCGGATCATACCTTGGAAGACCTAGACTACCACGAGAAGATGGACAAAATCAAGGGCAAGATGTAGTCCAAACACTTGGAGTAGAGCTCAAGAATTACCCCATATGTCTGCGGCCATGTCATGAAGATGCTGAACAATGTTTTTTGTTATGCCAAAATTCACTGATAAGTAAATAAAGTTTATGTACAAATATGTAAGAAGAAAGTAGAATGTAGAAAATACATTGAAAAAAGGATAAGAAAATAAAGAAATCCATGAAGCTCAACATCCGATGGTAAAGCTTGGACTGTGGCCCAAGCACCTGGGCATATCCCTCAGACCTGGCTTCAATCATCACCTGCTTGACTTTCACATACTCTAAGAATGATATCAATGCAACATTGATCCAAACTTTTAGCTATTCAGGTTGCCTCAGAACCTCAGATGTTATGATGGTACATGCCTCTACAAGCCTCATTATTGTCTACCAGAGTCAACTATATTACACAATTCAGCTTACAGTAAAAGCATCAACTTATCAGCCTTGTGCAAGAGTCATAACTTGATTTGCTCAGCTCAGCCTACACGTGTTATTCTGAAGCATACAGGAGTTATAACTGTCAACTTATCAATCACTAGGATTGGTACAACTTAGCCTTCTCGCTTGATAGCCTTAATAGTTGTGGAATTGTTCTTTGAACCCCATTTCTAAGTAGTGAAAGACGGACAGGGTGAAGATATAACCAAACTATTTCGTTTCAGCTTCTCTATTTGATTATGCAGCTGCTCGGATGTAATTTTGTTGCTCCATGCTCCTAATCACAATGTGAGTTGTCAATGTTGCATCTGTTGGCCATCATAGTGTTGAAGTAAGTGTAGAACATCAGGATCAGAATGGCCCTTCTAAGACTCTTAACTACATCTTGTCTTCATGATTCTGGTCTATTTTCGAATAGTCCGTAGAATGATTCACTATGATTCCGTAGGTCAAAAGATGGTAGGTATTGACCTGTGAGAGGTTTCACCCATATCCTATGGCTGGTTAGTTCACAAGATCAGGTTGCGAACTGGATAAAGTCGATTGAGTTTAACAACCAGTCTGCCATGGAGTATGGGAATAGTCTTTCAGTTCTCTTTGATCTAATCCCGAGAAAGGAGGATCTCTAAATGGCAGCCACCATCTTAATAGTGTTGAGTTCAGTGCCTTGGAAGAAGTATAGGTTTCTGGACTTCCATATACACTAGGACATTGATAGCCAGATTGCTTTCCACACATCCTTGTTAACTAGATTAGGTTTTGCTGCTATGAAAATTTGAAGTGTTGGAGCCTCTTTGTCATTTAATAGTTCTGTGTTGTCACGGGACAACTAGTCTCTCACCTACTACCAAATCTGCACAATAGTTACACAGTTAGAAAATAGATGTTATGTAATTTCAGTCCCTGTTCTAGAAAGTAGGCAGCTGATATCCTACCCTTGTGGTATGATGTGTCTACAGTGGAGGTTGCCTTAGATTGGGATTGAATTCCGCAGAAGCTTCCAAGCAAATATCTTAATTTTCATAGGAGTGAAACAGTTCCAGATATTCAAAAGATTGCATTTTTCTTGCAATGAATAAATTTGAGGCAGCTCATTTAGTATAACTTGTAAGTACAATTAACTGTGTACGTACCATCCATGGTACCTTCAAAGGAATACCTGTCTTGGTTTTGGATGTTTGGCTTGATGTCCTGGATTGAAGAGATTAAGTTAGTCAGATCCACAAGTTCAAATTCCCTCAGTTGCCTTCTCCACGACCATGACCAGTGCCAGCCATCGCGGTCCCAGTGACCTGCATAAGATACATATATGTTCTTATTAGTAGAGATCTCATATAGTCTAGGATATATATCAGTAAAAGTAGAGTTATTGAGCCATTTATCTCTCCATAATTTTATTCCTTCCCCAGATCCTATCCTAATCTTAGTATTCTGGTAGAAGCAATTGCCAGATAATGTTTCTTGTAATTTTGTCCACCATGTTGATGCATATCTAGCTCCTCTTCTTCTGTTGATATTAGTATCCAGCTTTCTGTGGAGCACCAATTTCTACCATATTTAGATCTCAGTATGTCCATGGCCAATCTTCTCTCGTTTGATAGGATCTTGTGCCCCCATTTTCCTAACATTGTTGCATTGAAGGCACTCGAATTACGCACTCCTAATCTTCCTTCTATTCGTGGAGTTGTAACTTTAGTCCAATATACCCAGTTTACCTTCTTGTGATCATTTGTGTTGCCCCATAAAAAGGCTCTTTGGCATGAGGACAATTTTTTATAGACTGGTGTTGGCGCCTTAAATAAATTAGAGTAATGAACTGGTAGTGCAGAGAGGAAAAAATTTATGAGTGTCAGTTTACTTCCCGTATATAGGAATTTATGGTCCCAAAGGTTAAGTGGTCAGCTAAACTTGTCCATGATACGAGACCATGTGGACCGTTTACTTGGATTAGCTCCCACGGGGAGGCCCAGATACTTCATTGAATGTGTGCTTGTTCTGAAACCAAGGTAAGCAACCATGTCCTCCAGAGTGTCCTGGGGCAAGTTTATGCTTATGAGGATGCTTTCTTGAAGTTGATGCGCAAGTCAGAAGCCAATTCAAAGTTCAGTAGAATAGTTTCAAACATTTGTATTAAGTTCCATTCCCTGCCAAAGAGCAGGGTAGTATCAGCAAATTGTAAGTGTGAAAGTTGGATCTTATCCTTTCCAATTTCAACTCCCCTAAATCAGTGTAGATAAGTAGCATTTCCGATCATTTGTGAAAGGCTTTCGGCAGCTATTAGGTAAAAGAATGGGGACAACGTGTCACCTTGTCTTATAGTCCACGCTTTGGATATAATTCTTTGGTAGGGATTCCATTGATAAGGACTTAAGTGGAGGCAGATTCAAGCAGCTCCTTAATCCACCAAATCCAGTTTTGAGAGAACTCCATCTGTGTCATTACATCTTGGAGGTAAATCCAGTTAACTGTGTCAAATGCTTTCTCAAAGTCTACTTTAAATATAATGGCTTGTGTGTAGAGCTTTTTTAGCTCATCAACCACTTCATTGGCAATCAGCACTCCATCAAGCAGTTTCCTCCCCTTTAGGAAAACCATTTGAGTTGGTGAGATTATTTCTTCCATGACCTGAGAGATTTTCTAGTAGTTTCACAATTATCTTAGGCATGACCCATATTCAAGTGATAGGTCGATAGTCATCTACTACAAATGGAGAGTCCTATTTGGCTACAAGGGTGATGTGGGTTGCGTTGCTACCTTTTTAACAGTTTGCAATTCTTGTAAAATTCTAAAAGCAGTTGGCAGATGTCAAATTTCATCAGGTAGGAGAAGTGCTTGATAAACCTGAAGTTTAAGCCATCCGGGCCAAGACTCTTGCTACTACCACATTCTTTGATGGCAGTTAATATCTCCTCTTCTGAGAATGGCTGTAACAGGAATTCCTTCGTTGTCGTTGATAGTTTACCGAAGTTCATGTTGAGGATTTTGGGCCTAGACCAGCTTATCTCAGAGTACCTTTCCTTGAAGTGCACTTTGAAGCAATTCTTGACCTTATCGGTGTCTTACATCCAGACATTACCATCCCACACACCATTGATGTTATTTTTTCCTTCTATTCCTGTTAATCCATCTGCAGAAGTAAGCAGAGTTGGCATCACCTGACCAGATCTAGTTGATCCTTTATTTTTGGAATAGCATACTATCCAGTTTCCTTGTAGTTGCAGCCAGTTCTTCTCTGAGGCTCAATAATGCATCCTGTTCAGTGTCACTGGAGACCAATATATTATTTTGTTTAGCTGACAGTTCTTTTACTGTCAGTGCTTTGAGGAATCTTTTTTGTTCAACCAGTAGGTTTCTAGGTGTCTGTTGGCTCCATACTCTAATAGCAATAAGCCTTAATTTTGTTTTTGATCCTGAACCTTGCATATACCATAATGCATGTGGAGGTCCATACAATCTCAACCATTGAGTTGTATGTTGAACATTTTCTTGTGTTTTCTTTATTTTTACATGTCATTTTGTGTGTCTATTGTCCAGACTTGAAATTCATGTCTCGTGCAAGCACATGAGGAGTCATTTCAGGATCCCAAATAACTCGTGCACGAGCCCTAGAAATTGGTCAGGAGTCTTTAATTCATGTTCTGAAGAAAATTAGGCCGTGTGCACCTTCGTGGTCTATGTAAAAGTTTGCCCTTGATTTCGTGTTATTCTTTGGGTAAAGTCACTGTTAGGCATTCAATTGAATCTCTATTTTCATTCAGTTTTAGCATAAATGTTAGCTAAGGGTTGATAGAGCATGTTTGGTTTGGTTTTTAAGGTATAACGCATTTTTCTATCTAGTTTCTTGCCATATTATCTATTTCATGTAACTTTTTTTTGGTTTGCACGCCGTATCCCTTTGTTATTTATCTCAAATTATGATTATCTTTTATGAAAAATTTAATTCCTAAATTCGCGTTTCTTGCTGATATACAAAGATTCGTAGCTACTCAATGAAAATTCGCATTAATAAACTAGTGCAAGCATAATAAATCTTGAACAAGTTTGAAATCCACAACTGTGCATTGTTTACAAATAGAACAAAGGAAATTATCTCATAGAGATGAGATAAATGAAACTCATACACAAGGACTTTGTGGGGCCTGTAGGATACATCGTGCCCCTATTCATTTTGGATTTAATATAAACGAACAAAAAAGTTGTATTTATCATAGAAAATGATGAACCTACTAACTACGAAGAAGTCTTGTCAACTGTAGACAAAGACACATGGTTTGAAGCCATGAACTCTAAAATGGATTCCATATATAAAACAAGGTAGTGACCTTGATTGACCCACACGTAGTGATGTGATTTTTTGCTCACAAAATGAAAATGGGAAATCGGGAAATTATTCTTGCACAAAAGATACACGAATAACATAATTATCAAACTGAAGGAAACTAAAATCGGATAAAAATTCAGAAGGTATAATTGAAAGAAACAAAGATGGAAGAAGTGTATTATGCCGTAGGAACCCAATCAAACACGGAACATCAATCCTTAGCCAACTACTACGCTAGAAACGAATGTAAACCAGAGGTTCAATCAAACGTCTACCCAATGATCTACTTTATGATAAATACAAACATCATAAAATCAACTTTTACATGTACCCTAAGATGCATGCAACATAATTCTCTTTAGAATAGAAATTGAATAAACAAAGAGAGATCTCTCAAAGCTTATAATGGAATTAACGTCAAAAATCTTTTCTGAAAAGAATGAATCTGCCTTTAAATAGGCTACAATTTTAATGGACCTATGATTCAAATATCTAGACTTTATTTGAGCCCATCCTAACTTAGTTCCTAAAAAGTAGGAAATGACCTAATTACATAAAAATTCAAAATTCTCACCAACTAATGGACTTATTTAATTAAAAGGCATAAAAAGGAAAATAAAGATCCATCTTAGCATCTTCTAGCAAGGTCCATGACCTCCTACACACGCAACATATCTTATGCTTGATCTGGTCTCCATAAGTCGCATGCAAACTTTCAGTTTGAAAATAATATATTCCAAAAATAATAACTCACCATCGGACCGTTAAAATTTGATATCATTTTATCATAATATGTCTTGATAAGTCCTCTGTCACTAGATAAACGTTTAGTTCGATCGTAACACTTTCAGGCCTTCGATTGCCTATAAAACCAAGACTGCACAATGCTGCAAATAGCAGATCGTGAATGAACGAAAGCAGTCTACTCCGAAATTCATATCTCACAATCTGACCCTTCAAATCCGATCTCCTTTGAACACGAAGGCGCCCAATGCGTTTTCTGACTCCAATTAAATTTTGCAGACTGATCCGACCACCTTTGGATCTCTGATTGGAAGAAACCACGAAATTGCGTTTTGCTGTAATTTACATTGCAAAGCCAATTACTTTAAACCATACAAGAATCCAAATTCGTTTCGGGGCCCCAACAATCACATCATCCCCTCCCTCCTGGAAAGGATTCGTCCTCGAATCCAAATCTTTATGTAAATTAGAATACTCTGCA
>JAOWBN010254930.1:0-11429 GCA_028565015.1 Pinguicula moranensis | reverse complement strand
CTTCTCCACGATCGAAACGTAGCGATCTTCCAATAAACCACACTCTTCTTTTAGTACAGTGCACAAAGCTTTGAAAGTAGCAGTGGGCATTCTAAGGTTTTTGAAACAATCTCTATTGGTCTCTTGCGTGATTCGTTCTATGAATGCTAATATCTCGGATATTTTGTCCAGTATTAAATACTTTGGAGGTAACAGTCCATCCCTTTTGCGTTTACGAAGAATACTACATGCAGACATGCGTCTCTGTTGTTCTACTAGTTGGAGAATAGTGGGTAGGGCTTCTACGAAAGCTATAGCGAGTACGAGGAATGTTGGGATACCCATGGGCTAAAATAAACTAGCTGAACAAGGGTATAAGTGTGAGTAGCGTAAATTGAAGTAGTGTAATATAACTTTTGCAAGAATACAAAATAAAAATGGACGCAAATCCCTGCAAAACAAACATCAGTATCCTGTAGTAAAATAAAGTACCTGGAACAAACAGCAACCTCAAGTCTGGATGGTTAACAGAATAGATAAAAGTCACTCCAAAATAAAAGAGATGACAAGCTACACAAATTAGGTCTCTCTCACATATTGTCAACTTGTTTGAAAATCCGAACAAAGAAGCTACACTGAGGGCGGCTCAGTGTTAGCATATAAACATAAACATAAGCAGTGGAACGGAATCAGAAATGTGAAGCTCCAAATAAAGGCATGTTTTCATGTGCAACAAAATACAAAGCCAAAAGCTCTCAGCAAGCATCTTCGTAAGAAAATTAACCTATAACATCTTTATTATCCCTAATCAGATCCATTACCAAATCCACAGTTTCTTTCAGAACAGCATCCAGAACTTTAGGCTTACATAAAACGCAGGAAGAAATACATTCAAACCTGTAATCCTTCAAGAAGCCAGAAGCCTTTCATGTACGAACCCTACCCTCCAGTCAACCAGACAGATTCAATCATTCAAAAGAGTGCAACGCCTTAAACCCGAGCCAAATCGAGCGAAATAACTATTCGAACGCTCCCAAAATCAAAAACAATCAAAATCGAAAGCAAGAAATTTCGTGGGTGAACTACAAATCGAACCAACTGAAGAAGCAAGAACTAAACAATGAGGTTTCGGACGCTTAAAATACCTCTCGCCGACCGAGCTTCGTTTTCGGGTTGGGAATGGGTGGTCCTTCTGTGCGTGGGTGAACGTGGTTTTTGGAGTGCGAATGCCGTTTTTGGATTTTGGGAATGAGATGGTAAATTCCGTAATTTGATCCCTCCTGAGGGGCGAATGTGAGGGGCGAATGTGGTATTTCAACGGAAGGATAGCCACCTAATAAATACAAACCCTGCACATTTCGACGGATGAAATCCCAGTTTTTATCACCCACTTGTCAGACGAAAAAAAGTTATCCGCGCGTGGCTATAAAACGCGAATTGACACCAAACGCGTGACAACTTGAGATAACCTGTGTTATCCTGTCTCTGGCCTGCTACCAAAGGATACATTTGTGTTTTCTATGGTGCGGTAGAGGATTGTGTGGTGCATGTTTTTTTCGTTTGCCCGGTAACTTATGTTTTATGGGCATTACTTTATAAATGGATGGGATTTGAGTCGGTGGGACTGAATCCACCATTACCACACTTTACGGCACATATGACGAGATTTAAGAAAATTCAAAATTTGTGGCGAGCAGTCTGGCGCTGCACAACGTGAAATATATGGACGGCCTGAAACAGGACGCGATTTCAAGCTCAACAGCTTGATGTTACAAAGACTCTAGAGATGGTTCTAACACAACTATTGTATTGGTTATAACTCATGAGAAGCCTTCAGCGGGTGTCACTATCTCGGATTGATTACGACTCCCTAGGCATTTGTATTTTTTGTTTAAACCTCCTTGAAAGATATGTTAGTTTTGTTTGGTTGGATTTGTGAGGGTGTTGAGACCCTGTCTAATTGTAACTATATTTTTGTTCTATTGAATTTGTTACTTATCAAAAAAAATTGTCCAAGAATGGACAGTTTGAAGGAAAAGTGTATCTAGAAAAAAGGTTCTACATGTTGAATATAATGACTTAAACCGCAATATTGAAATATTCCTCGCACAACTACTTGAAGAGAAGGTCTCCATGTCATAACACTCATATATCAAAACTTTCCAAAAAAAAAATATCATTTCAAAAGAATTACTGTCTGTAACTAGCAAATGGAGATCCAGTAATTAACTATTCATTCTTCCAAGCATACAAGATCAAAGAAAAACCATGACCTGGCAACTTGGTTTCCCCGAAACTCTCCGAGCAGCTCCAAGACAAAGCAGATGACTCACGAAACGACTGGCTGGCCCACATCTTCTCTGAAGACGACGAGCTTGTCTGAAACATGAAAACTCCATTCCCCAAACTCGGGCCAAACAGCCAATTGTGCACATCCCAGAATACTTCAACAGGCAGACCATCAACTAAGATTGTGCAATTCCCACGAAACTTCCATTGGAGATGTTTGATTTGGATGACAGTTTTGGCATCAATACGAACCAAAAGGCATGGATCCTGGCCTGAGTTTGTATCACACTCAATTTTCAGATCATGAATTTTGCCATTATCACAAAATTGAGCCTTGGTACCATATGCTCTCTTCCCAGAAATGTGTTCCCTCTTGGTAATGAATGGTGCGCTGGAGAGCAAGGCCACTGCTCCTGTTTTCTTGAAGGCTTCTTTTCTCAGATCCCCAACTAGTAAGAGCATTTCCCCTTTCGAGACAACTGCTATGTAATAACCCTCCAAGGGCTCCGGCCCCGATCCGAATTTCGCCATAGAGAGATCCCAAAAGACGTCAATTTTTCTTGAATTCACTTCCAAACACCTGGAGCCTTTTCTCTTCAAGAACAGAGCAGGCTTCACATCTACTTTGAAGATGCATTGTTGAGATGCATCTTCGATTTCAACACTCAGGCATTGACCCATCAAATTTTTGCTCCATATAATACTGATCAAGCAAGACTTGCCCAGCAGTTTGCATCTATACACGCAGGTAACAGAGTTATGAGAGGCTTTACTCACCACACCCACACTTGAACAGGAAGCATCAGCAACTTGAACCCCATTTTCCCCAAAACAAGATGGGAAATCCCTCATTTTTCCAGCACATTCAAGAATAACCCAGATCTCGTCTCTCTTTTTGCCACAATTTATTCGAATCTGTAGAAAGAAAAATCCGATCTTTAAAGCACCCTTTTCGCTTAAAACGAACCTGAATACAAGACATCCATAAGGGTATGCGAAGTCATACCAGGAAAACGGTCAATTCAACCACTTGTCCACCAACTCCACTCCACTTTCTTGGCTCTGAAGCAGAGCTAATGGTGGGTATTAATGACAAGCTTGGAGAATTAAAGAAGGCGCGGCCATTGTTTGTTCAAGCACCAGACTGAGCCTCTGCTGCTTTTAAGGTAAGGACAAGTGAAGCTGAAGATTAGGGGCAAAATTTTCGGGGTACAGAGAAAGCTGCTGGGGCACGAATGACTGTCCAGTGATTTTGTGTATTGTTACAGAAGACCACTGGACGAGGGTTTGAATTGAATTTTCCTCATCAACAAAACTTTGCTTGTGTAAGAGAGAAACTAATGGTCAGTGGTCACATGCTCAACAGCAAAAGGCGCTGGACCTGGGCTGCTCTGCTTGCATTGGATTGGAATATTAAAAATCAATCCGAAAAAGGTCAAATGAAACTGAGAAGGACTCGCCAAATAAATATAATAAGCGGAAAAGAAAGGAAAAAAGAGAAAGATTCCTCTCCATTCATGACAAATCGCTATTGTAGGTCTACTTTCATTAGATGACTAACTGTACCGACCTGTAAAGCTCTGAGCAGAGATATCCACTCCGGTTTGGTTTTGGATCTAAATTCTGCAGAGATTTTATTTTCATATATAGATAGATAGATATTGATCAAGATGAATCTATAGCATGGTTAATATATGACGTTATGTTGTGCATGGACGAGGTTTGCATCTTATACTTGATAATTAATCATGGACTTTTTTGGGAATTAATTAATCTTGTAGAGTAGTTTGGGTTAGGTTCATAAATTTAAAATAAAGATAGTTACACATAATGATGGATAAATATGGAGCATGATGGGGCGTCTAGATAAACATTCATAAGCAATATATACATCCAAAAATAAATGGGGTAGGGTTATACAAAAAATTTTTTTTTTTAAGAACATTACAAAAATAAAATTGTAGGGTGGAGACGAAGAGACATGGATGGGTAAGGGACGATAGCCCCCTTGGCTCTGTCACTGATGACGGATGCATAAAACGACCATAAACCATGCCCATTTTGGAAATATTAACAAACCATTATACAAACTTTTCTTTGCAATTCTTATTGCTTTGTAGCTGTAGATTTTATGATTGCTTATATTGAAAGATAATAATCGAAAAGTGTTGAATTATCAGGCTATGAAAGTACTTTGTGCTGATAATTCAAATATTGCAATCTGTAGAGGCATGAAGGAGTCTACTTAACCAACTTCGAGTGAAAAGAAAAGCCTGATGCAAATGAAGAACAACAACCGAGACAACAGACGCTGGCAAAATTGTAAGTGAAAGCACGACTCTGTTACACAAAGAAGGGGGATTCGAGGAGAGGCACGCGGCAGAATTCAAGCTGTTCGATACGCACTGATCGGACGAATGTAATTAGATAGATTTGTACTATTTTCTTGGATACACGTCTTGGTTAGTATAAATACGTTTTTCATTCTGTCATTGTAAATTAAGTACTTGAAACTATCTGTTCTTTTGATGCTTTGAATAAAGAAATATCATAGTTCTTATTTTGTTTGCTAGCTATTACAAACACACTCAATTCATTTTAGAATCAAAAATTGTTGGATTTCTGCATGGTATCGGAGCAGTCGTAACTAGTTGAAGCTAGTTGATCAAATTGCAAAATTCCTATCTCCAATCTGCGAATTTGTTTCTTAGCTGAAATGGCAGTAAATGAAATTGAAAATCAAAGGGAGCTGAAGGCGATGAAGCGCAAGCAACAATTGGAGGACCTGATCGAAGAGCAATTGCAAGTCTATGGATCAGATAGTTTAGGTATGCAGCTAGTCTCAATCTTATTGAATGAATCGAACTTTTTACTTTGTAAGAGTGCGATTGTGTCCGCACTTGAGGCTAAACTCAAGATCGGTTTTATTGATGGAACGTTGTGGAAGCCGAATGAGGACTCGACTCTTTACTTGAAATGGAAAAGAGCAACAATTTTGTTTGCTCATGGATTCGAGGTGCTATACAACCGGATTTAATGAAAACATATATGTTTGTTGCTGATGCAAGATTAATGTGGCTAAGTCTTGAAAAAAGATTGGGAACTACCAATTTACCACATTTGTTTGAATTAAAGCAAAATATGGTTGTGATGTGACAAGGACATGTGAGTGTTTGCGAGTTCTTTGAAAAACTAAAGGTGTTGTGGGACCAACTCCGTACATTGAGGGAGAAATAGGAGAGTTGTTGGTTAGGCGAGATAATGAGGATAGAGTTATGAGCTTTTCTAATGGGGTTGAACGATGCATTTAAAAATGAGAGAGGACGCATAATTCGAGTTAATCCGCTTCCTGACATTGATGTGGTGTATAACACAGTTGTAGTGGCAGAGAAACAAAAATAGGTGAGCACTAATCTTGCAACTACAAATGAGGGAATGAACACTGCTATAATGGCTAGAGGAGAAAATTGGAAGAAGGAAACTAGGGGAGGATCACGTATAGACAAGAGTCTGCTGAAATGTAACCATTGCACTAAAACAGGCCACACAATAAATGAATTTTTCAAGTAAAAAGGCTATCTTGAGGGGTGGAGTGACAGGGAACATTTAAAGTGCACTCACTGCACGAAGACAGGGCACACCATTGATGAATCTTATAAGTTGAAGGAATATCCTGACGAATACTTTGATCAAAAAAGAAAACCTAGGCAAGGTTACTCTACTAAACCAAACCAAATCAAATCAAATATACCCAGTAAATCCCGCCCGTAGGCAAGGTCTGAGGAGGATGAGATGTACGTAGTTATACCCTTACCTCCAAAGAGATAAGGGGACTGTTTCCTCTGAAACCCCCAGCTCATAGGTCAAAGCTGCCAAAAATAAAATAAAATAAAATAAAAGTATATATATAATAAAATACAATAGAATAAAATAAATAATAATAATAAAATAGAAATAGCAGCATGCAATAAATACATAGATACACACATAAATAAATAAGTACATAAATAGATAATAAAAAAAAGTAGTCTAAACCTTTAGTCTACCCTACCAATCTCCTCTTTCCAAAATTAAATATGCAAACACACATGTCCGTTATTTCTCAATAAATCTCTAAATGTAATACGATGTCTTCAACTTTTTCTATCAGATGTCATGTCCTCATAGAGGTCTAATCTCGCCAAGTCTAATCGAATTTGCTCCTCCCACGTCCTCCTAGGTTTTCCTCTCCCCCACCTTCTTTCAACTTGTAGCCCTTCAACTCTCCTGACGGGCTCGTTGACACGCCTTATGCGTACATGTCCTAACCATCTCAATCTCCCATCTCTCAGCTTTGCACTGATAGATGTTATACCTAATGTATCCCTAAAGATCTCATTCGGGGATCTTATCTAACAATGTATACCCACACATTCATCTTAACATTCTCATCTTCGTCACTTCAAACTTCTGCTGATGTGATTATCTCATAGCCCAACACTCTGACCCTTAGAGCATGGCTGGTCTTATAACCGTCCTATAAAATTTTTCCTTCAACTTTAATGGGAATTTCTTGTCGCATAACACTCTGGTAGCCGACCTTCATTTCATTCATGCGATCTTGATGCGATGGATACTGTGGTAATACCCCACTGGATTTAGGAGGGGAAGGCATAGCAGCCTGTATGAGATGATGGGAAGTATGCAGAAGGAGCTGCAAAGGCTATTCATGGGAAAGGGATCAGCTAACCACAGTGGCCAAATGATGGTGAATATGGCGCACTTTGATGACTTTGAAGGTAATAAAAAATTTCATTCCCGGTTATCTGTCAAAAGTAATAATATTTCAACCCAAGAGTGGATTGTTGATACTGGAGCAACAAGCCACATGTGCATTGATCATGATATGTTGCAGAATATCCACACCTTCACCTCACTGACACCAGTATGGCTACCAAATGGTAGTACCAAGCCTGTTATATGCAATGGAGATGTGTTCTTATTCAGAGAATTCTTCCTAAAATCATGTCTTTACATGCCTAGTTTCAGATACAATCTTCTCTCAGTTTGCAAGTTAGCAAAAGATTCAAGCTTGAGCTTTTATTTCTTACCTGATCAGTGCATCACACAGGACCTTGAGAGCCATAAGATTGTTGCAGTGGGTCATGTTAGAAGAGAACTCTATATACTGAATGCAGAATCCTTCAATTAAGATGCAGTGATGAAAGGAACCACAAATTTTTCTTCATGTCTATTATCAGCCAACAAAGATTACAGATTACTTTCAGTGCAGAAATGTATTCAAGCACACACTGTTGTGACCTTAGACTTGTTTCATAACCATCTTGGACATCCTTCCGTTGATCTAATTAATCATTTGAACATCACTGACAATATGAAAAGTGTTGTTGATACTTCTGATATTTGTTCACTTTCCAAACAAAGCAGAGTGGCTTTTGATAATAGTTTGCACAAATCTGATCAGTGCTTTGATTTGGTTCACATGGATGTGTGGGATCCTATAAAATCCCTTCTGCTAGTCTGTGCAAATACTTCCTGACTATAGTTGATGACTACATCGGGTGCACTTGGACTTTTTTTGTTCAAGTATAAGGTCCAGGTTCACAGTTTTATCAAAGCTTTTATGGATGATTAAGAAGCAGTATGGAGTGTTGATTAAGGCTTTTAGAACAGACAATTGGAGTAAATTTTTGAATGATGATTTCTTGAAACTATTCCGCAATAATGGCATATTGCACCAAAGGAGTTGCTCTTACACACCTCAACAAAATGGTTTGGTTGATCGTAGACATATGACGTTATTACAGATTGCTTGAGCTTTGTTGTTTCAAGCAAAGCTGCCAAAATTGTTCTGGGTTGAAACAATCCTCACAACAACTTTTCTACTTAATTGTTGGCCAAGCAAAGTCCTGCGATGGTTGTTTTCATTTGAAACTCTACACAAGTAGAAATCTGATCTCACCAGATTGAGATATTTTGGGTTTCTCTGTTCTATCATGGATCACTGATAGGGAAAGGACAAGTTTGATTAACTTGCCCTGCGTGGGATCTTTGTCGGATACCCTCTGTGCCAAAAGGGATACAAGGTCTACTTGCCTAGTTCCAAAAAGACTGTTGTATCTAAAGATGTTCGATTTTGTGAGGACAAGTTTTCTTGTGAGTCTGAATATGATGTTGAGGCTGCTTTGCCAGATCATGACTCTTAGATGCATGGTGGTCTTGATGGGGATGATCACATCTTGATTGCACCCTAGCTTGCTCCCATGATACTGGAGCAAAATATTGACCAACATGAAGTTTTCTTACCTTTGGCTTCTGATTTCCAAGATGAGACTTCCCATGATAAGGGAGTGGCAATCTCTACCACCCCTACTTCTGATCAATTTCAGAATGCACCTGTTAGGCGCAGCTACTCTTTCACGGTTAATGGCTTCCATGTATTTTCCACTTAGATAGTTGAACATAGTTCCCAGCTAGATACTCCATTAGATTCCACCTGTTTGTTCTCAAGTTCCTACTTTGAGTTTGCTGCCAACCTATCTGGTGTAACTGAACCCAAACATTATACTCATGCACACAAAGATGCCAAATGGGTATCAGCTATGAAGGAGGAATTATTAGTTTTAGAAAATAATAGAACTTGGGACATCACTTCACTGATGACAAGAAGGCCATAGGTTCCAAATAGGTATATCGTGTCAAATGCAAGCCGGATGGTATTGTGGATCGGTATAAGTTCATACTTGTGGCAAAATGATACAACCAGATTGCGGACGAAGATTATTCTGAAACCTTTAGTCCTGTGGCTAAGGCAGTGATTGTGCGTATATTGTTTGCCATTGCAGCCTCCAAAAACTGGACAATCCAACAGTTGGATGTCAATAATGCATTCTTGCATGGCTCTTTAGATGAGGAGGTGTACATGCACCCTCCACTTGGTTATGACAAGGGACAAGTATGTCATTTATTGAAGTCCCTTTATGACCTCAAACAGGCATCTAGACAATGGAACATAGAGTTCACCACCAAGCTGCAGGAATACGGTTTTGTTCAATCCTATCATGATCCTTTACTCTTTACTCTATTTGTGTGTTCTCACCAATTGTTTCTGCTAGTATACGTAGATGATGTGCTGCTCACAGGTACTTCAGTGACTGAAATGGATAGAATGAAGTCATACCTTGATGCAGCCTTCACTATAGAAGATCTGAAAACTGGCAAATATTTTCTTGGCATGGAAAGTGAGAGATCTATGGATGGGATTTATATCAGTCAACGCAAGTATATCCGTGATCTTCTCATTGATTCAGGGTATCTGGAGTGTACACCATCCTCCACTCCCTTGCTTGGAGGATTTATCTTTGAAGCTGATGATTAGGACAGTACACCTCTTTACTACAATCCTGAAAAGTTCAGGAGATTTATTGGCCGCCGGCTTTATCTTAGCTACACACGGCCTGATCTGACTCACGCTATCCAACAGTTGAGTCAGTTAGTGCAGAAACTCCAGGACTCTCATTGGAACGCTGCTAGACATGTCCTTCGGTACTTGGTAAGGAACCAGAACCTTAGTCTGTTTTATTCTAGTAGCTCTTCCAATCACTCTCTCAGCTTATAGTGATGCTGACTCAAGAAGTTGTCGTGTCTCTAGGCATTCATTGACTGGCTTTTGTCTGTTTCTTGGAACCAACCTCATCTCTTGGAAGACCAAGAAGCAGCCCACCATTGTCTGTTCCTCCACTGAAGCAGAGTACCACGCCATGGCTGCCACTGTTCATGAACTGCAATGGGTGCTATTTATGCTTGCTGATTTTCATTCCTCCTCGGTGTTGCTTGTCCTGTTTCACTATGACAACCATGTTGCCCTTGACATCAATGCTAACCCAGTGTTTCATGATCGGACAAAATATATCGAGATTGATTGTCACGTGGTTCGTGATACCTTCAAATTTGGCCTTATTCTGCCTCAATACATTTCATTTCAGCGGCAACTTGCTGACAGTTTTACGAAGGCACTTCCAATGCGTGCTTTTCGCTTTATTTTAAACAAGATGAGCATCTGCAATGCTCATATTGAGGATGGGGTGTTGAATTATCAGGCTAGGAAGGCACTCTGCGCTAATAATTCAAATACTGCAATCTTTTGAAGCATGAAGGAGTCTACTGAACTAACTTCGAGTAAAGAACAGCCTGATGCAAGAACAACAACATAGACAAAAACGCTGCCAAAGCTGTAAGTGAAAGCACGACTCTGTTACGAAAAGAATAGGGATTCGAGGAGAGGCACGTTGCAGAATTCAAGCAGTTCGATACGCACTGATCACACGAATGTAATTAGATAGATTTGTATTGTTTTCTTGGATACGTGTCTTTGTTAGTATAAGACATTTTTTCATTCTGTCATTGTAAATTAAGCGGTTGAGAGCAGTTGAAACTCTATGTTCTTCCGATGCTTTGAATGAAGAAATATCAGAGTTCTTATTTCGCTAGCTATTTCAAACACACTCATTCATTCTAGAATCAAAAATCGTTGGATTTCTAAGGAACCATTGGATACGATTGTTTCATTGATGAATTTTATACTAGAAACACGATGAGCACAACTCATGCAGAGTTTTACGTTGATAATTTATTGTATATACTTTGTCTCTCTTGTATTGGGTGCATATTTTTTACTACACTTCAATATGAGTAATTTTACATCCTGAATCCGACTTGTCACTCTGAAAAAAAAATGACAAAATATAATGTACGGGTTCGTTGTGATGCCGCTAGATAAACTTAGACTCAGTATAAGTTGTGCTCCATTCTCCATTATAGTTAGCTTGAAAGAGGCCAGGCAAAAGGTTTAGCTTTGGGAAAAGCAAAAATTAGTGAGATCAGGGGCCATGTTTGGAACTCATTTATTTCAAATCATGTTCCCGAATAGTAGTAGTTCATTTATTATATATACAGTTCAGTGTACTAACCATGATACTTAATTCATAATCTATAAATGTGCCCATTATATTTTTAACTAAGTTGAGGTCTGGGGTCAGATGTAAGCGGTTTTACCCTTTTAATTATACAAAAAGACAATTTTCATTGCGACCCAATATACATTGCGTCATTTGATATATTGAGTTCCAGCAACTTCACTAAATAGAAGCACTGGAATTTAA
>JAOWBN010254920.1:0-11430 GCA_028565015.1 Pinguicula moranensis | reverse complement strand
TGGCTTCAACTATGGTTTTTATATTTGGTTTATCAGTTACAAGAATCACAACTAGGCTCAAATACTTTCATCGATCAAAATTTGGTAACAGTTAGTTTTATTGACTTCATATTTGTTGATTGCAATTTCTGTGATGATTCTGCTGATGTTACTATGTAATGCAGCGGCGAAGTGGTACGGATTGAGCATCATGCATGTTGAGAATCATGTTATTTGTTGGTGAGGCATCCTTGCAATCCAGAACCTTACTGGATCTTTTATTCGTATGGCTGTAAATGGTAAGGATATTACTGTTCTCTGTTTCAGAGGACTAGTATTTGTTGTTTCAGATCCAACAGGTAAGATGGTGTTGCAGATTGATGGAGCTTACCCAAAATGTGCAGATCCAACAGGTAAGATGGTGTTCCACGACCGGTTACAGTGGAAGGAGCACTCAATAATATTTGCAATGCAAAGCTTTTCTGGGGAGCATATTTGGTTTCTTGAAACCTTTTCCAGAATCTACTCTTCCGTTGTTGAGAATAATTAGGAGTGTAATTGCAGAATTTTGCAGATATCTTTTATATTATTGTCTGTAATTGCAGAGGAGATTACTATTTTGCAAAAACATTTCATCACGGTGTGATTCTTGTAACAGTTAGTTTTATATAGCAAATTTTGGTAACAGCTGGTAACCGGAAATTACAAGCAAGAGCAATGGACACATTTGAAATGCTAACAGCTAGCTTCACCAAACTCAAACTACAATCTTTATATAGCAAATTTTGGTAACAGTTGGTAACCGGAAATTACAAGCAAGAGCAATGGACACATTTGAAATCCTAAAAGCTATATCAACTGGGATTCACCAAACTCAAACTACAATCTAGAGAAATCAGTCAGTGTACGTAGCAACACCAGAATCATAGCATGTATACTCCCCAACTCACCTGAGTTGTTGCTTCAACACACTTCCAAAAGATGTAAACTTTATCACAAAATCCCGTAAGAACATCAATTTTCTATTCTAAATCAACACACTTCCAAAAGATGTAAACTTTATCACAAAATCCATTAAGCGGCTCCTTCTAGCAATCAACTGCTAACAGTGAGTTTGAACCTATCCCAGCAATCTCTGCGGCGAGACGGCTACGATGGTTGCAGATCTGATGAAGACTATAGGAGCACCGCTCGGGACCAATCCTTACCCTAGTCGAAGGTTCCATCGGAATCGAAAGTCTTCTCTGCGAAATTCAGGCGACGGAATGCACCATCGACGAAGAAGCTGGACAATTTCAGTCGAAGAAGAAGCTGGACAATTTCAGTCGAAGAAGAAGCTGGACAATTTCAGTCGAAGAAGAAGAGGGGCTTCTTCTTTCGCAGAAGAAGATTTCTGATTTGTGTCGCGATAGGCAATTTCTTATTTGTGTTACTTTGATGACGTGGCACACGAGCGGTGCGAAAATCGTGCGAACGAACGGTGCGGTGTATCATTTCTGATGGGCGGCAGGAGGCAGACGGTACGCGCGGCGAACTCGACAGAAGACGACGAAATTCCTGAAAATAGTGTCAGAGTTGTGAGAGAAGCGAAAGCTTCTCTCTCCAGGAAGCACAGGCGGGGGGCAGGCAACGACGCGGCAGATGGGAGGCAGGCGGCAGCGTGGCGAACGCAGACATCAGATCTGGAAGCAGAGTCAGGTTTGGAGCATGATACGACAGAAGACGACGGAGGGGCGCAGATTTTCTGGGCTTTTGCGCCCCTCCGGCCGGCGGATTTTAGAGAGAGGCTCTCTAATTCATTTTTTTTCCAGAAACTTTTCAATAAAAATGATTAACAAAATATATAAAAAATTGTGAATATAATTTGAAAGTGAATGCATTGATGTTGAAGCTAACTCCTAGAATAATTTCCAGGAATGAGGAAGCACTCATAATCTAATGCATTGATTGAGCATTGGAATGATGAAGAATTGGAATCTCATTTTGTTGTGGTTTATTCACCATTTTTTTAGCTTATTGTGATTTGTTCAATGTATAATATTTATTATTATTATATTTTATTTAATGTTCAGCTTTAAATTTCTTGTACTACGTTTCTAATAATTTCTAATAATTCATACATATTACTAATGCATGATTTATATTTTTAATAATAAATAAAAATAGTTTTTAATAATTTCTTTTTTGATATATTAATTTATTAAATTTTAACAACTAATATATAAAAAAAATATTGTAACATATATTTATTATTAACAATATTATATGTATAAAGTAAAATGAAAATACCTTGGGATAGGAAGTAACAACTTTTCCGCTTTTAAAAAATCTTGTACTGAATGAATAATCTAGCATGACAAGTGTGATGGTGACTTATCAACACAAGAAAGTGACTTTAGCATGACAAGTGCGATTAGGAGGAACCAACACCTCATCCCACTAATTTACTATAAATACTGTGAAAAGGGTTTTAAGAAATACTATGAACTGATTTCATGTTTTCTTGTGGTTGGACAAAAATTAATGAGTTATTTATGAAAAGTCATCAATCATGCCCCAGTGATTCTGCTCCATTCCCATAAGTGAATGTAAATGCATTTAACAAGGCCCTCGCTGTGGCCTTGGTTGTGGTCGTTGACGTGAAAATTGGAGAACTCATCATTATTCTCGCCGCAATAATCCCAAGAATACAAATAACCACTAGATGATCGCATGTGTGCTTATTATCTACTAACAATTTAACTTTTGCAAGACTACTTGCACAAATAATTTGTTTGCAAGCTCATTTATTTGATTTTTCAATAAAAAAAATTCGCCTAGATAATGACTATTGTACATCCCAAACATTCAATGACTATTGTATGTCAATTGGTATAACCATTGAATATCCTGTTGCACATGCTCAAATACAAAATGGTTTGGCTGAATAATTCATTAAGCGCCTTCAACTGATTGTAAGGCCAATTCTCATGCATTCAAAACTCCAGTATCTATTTTGGAACATACCATTTTGCATGCACCAATATTTATTCGTATCATACCAACAAGTTATAATTAATTTTCCCCAATGCAAATAGTTTTTGGTCAAGAAACAAATATTTCCCATCTACGATTATTTAGATGTGCGGTATTTTTATCAATTGCTCCTCCACGATGCACAAAGATGGGTCCTCAAAGGAGAGTGAAAATATATATTGGATATGAATCTCTCTCGATAATTAAATACTTAGAACCATCAACTGGAGATTCATGTACAACAAGATTTGATGATTGTCATTTTGATGGATCAATTTCTCCAACATTAGGGGGAGAAAATAAACAGTTGGAAAGGAAAACATCCTGATATGAATCTTCACTATCACATTTCTATTGTCGTATCGACAATGTGCACTTAAAGTTCAAAAAATTATTCATTTGCAAAATCTAGCAAATAAATTGTTAGATGCATTTACGGACTTGAAGAAGGTAACCAAGTCTCATATACCAGCTGCAAATGCTCCAGTTAGACTTAATGTCCCAAAAGGACAAATTTCTACCGCAAATGAATCTAAATCATGCATGAAGCGTGGAAGACAAATTGGTTCCAAATAAAAAAATTCTCGAAAAAGAAAAGGAACAAACATAGAGAATGGTTCAGTAGAAGAAATAAAATCTCCAGCAGTGACCCGTAATACTCCAAAAGAGGCGAACGACATAAATGAAGAAATTTAGGTACCTAAAAATGAGGAAATAAAATCTCCATAAATTATGTTGCAACGGAAATAAGATGGAATCGAGATGAAACAAACGTTGGCGATATTTTTGTTATATAGCATGCAATATAATGAAAGAGAATTAAGATATTGAGTCTACATCTATGGAGAAATGTGGGCACAGACATGATAGGCCAAAATGGAAAGAAACAATTGCTTCAGAGATCAGTTCTTTAAAGAAACGTGAAGTTTTTGAACCAATAGTCCCTATATCAAAAGGTATAAAACCAGTGAGATAAATGGGTATTTGTGCGGAAAAGAAATGAGAAAAATGAAGTTGTGAAATATAGAACACGACTTGTCGCACAAAGTTTTACCCAAAGACTAAACATTGATTATGAAGAGACTTATTCTCCTGTGGTTGACGCAATTACATTTCATTATTTAATAAGCCTAGCAATTCATGAAAAACTTGAGAAGTGTCTGATGGATGTAGTGACAACCTATTTATATGGCACACTAGAAAATGATATCTATATAAAAATCCGTGAAGGATTTAAAATGTCTGAGGCGCAAAGTTTTAATTTTTGAGAGATTTATTCGATTAAACTAAATAAACCTCTATATGGACTAAAATAATCCGGACGTATGTGGTTCAATTGTTTGAGCACATACCTATTAAAGGCAGACTATAAAAATGATCCAATATGCCCATGCATTTTTATAAAGAGATCTGGATCAGAACTTGTCATCATTGATGTCTTTGTCTATGACTTAAATATTATTGGAACTCTGGAAGAGGTATCAAAGGGAGTAGCTTGTTTGAAGAAAAAATTTGAAATAAAATTGTGTTTAAGTCTTCAAATTGAGCACTTAACACAAGGAATTTTTGTGCGTCAATTCAATTATTTAGAAAAATTGCTTAGAAAATTTTATATGGATAAGGCATATCAATTGAGTACGCTAATGGTGGTAAGATCACTTAATGTGAAAAATTATCCATTTTGTCCTCATGAAGAAAATGAAGAACTTCTTGGTCTTGAAGTATCATATCTTAGTGAAATTTGAACACTAATATATCTTGCTAATAACACACGACTTGATATATTGTTTGTAGTAAATTTACTTGTAAGATATATTTCTTCTCCAACTAAAAGACATTGGAATGAAATTAAACACGTTTTCCGGTGTCTTCGAGCAACAATGGATATGGGTTTATACTATCCCAATGTATCTAATTCAGAATTAGTTGGTTATGCTGATGCTGGATATTTATCAAATTCGCACAAAGCTAGATCTCAAACGGGTTATCTGTTTACTTGTGGGGGTATAACTATTTTGTGGCGTTCTGTTAAACAAACATTAGTTGCCACTTGCTCCAACCATGCAAAAATCCTTATAATTCATGAAGCAAGTCGTGAATGTATTTGGTTAAGAACCATAACCCAACATATTCGTGGAATATGTGTCTTAAAGACCAAAAAGGACATTCCAACTATTTTATATGAAGATAATGCAGCTTGTATTGCTAACTTGAAACAAGACTTCGTTAAAGAGGATAGAACGAAGCATATATCACCCAACTTTTCTTTACAAGTGGCCTTCAAGAAAATGGTGATATCAATATCCAGCCAATTCGATCAAGTGATAATTTGGTTGATTTATTCACCAAAGCATTACATACTGCAACTTTTGAAAAGTTGGTCAAATAGATCGGAATGAGGAAGCTCAATGATGTGTACAACAGGGTGGTTGATAAAATCATGTACTCTTTTCTTTCACTAGGATTTTTTCCTAGTAAGATTTTTAATGAGGCATGATAGATATTTAAGGGGGAGTATTGTGAATGAATAATCTAGCATGACAAGTGTGATGGTGACTTGTCAATACAAGAAGGTGTATGGCTTTAGCATGACAAGTGTGATTAGGAAGAGCCAATACCTCATCCCCTAATTTACTATAAATACACGTGAGGATGGAGAAGAAAATGTGAGAGAAAAGTAAGAATATTTTGTAGAGAATTCTATTATCAACTTTGGATTAAGGGATTCTATGGCTCCAAGAGTGACCCCTTTTCCAGAGATATTAATAAGAAAAATGACTATTCTTCGTATTTCTATATATTTACTTTATTTTTCCCAAACAAATCTGGAAATTTGGGCCGTTATTGCACTCCATCCAACAAATAAGCGCAACAATTGTCCCCAGATACCAACACAAAAGAGCAAGACGTGTTATCAAAGTGAATATCGATATAGTTTGAATAACTATTAAGCCTTGTACCTATCAATACATCTTTGTCTAACGGTCGCAGGCATGTTTAAGTTCCCCAAATCTAGTGTCTGAATCTCTATCATTTGGGGTATAAAAGGAAAATGCAAGAGATCATTTGAACTCCTACATTGCCGGTGACAGATGCATGAAATCTTGGTTATTTGAGCAGGAACTTTTCATCAGCATAAACAGACATGTTTTGGTTGGTAGTTTAGCTTAGGGAAGAATCCTCTGCCTTGTTATCTTCATACAACTCTAGTAATTCTAGCTTAATCAAATGGCTCAGCCTGATCTTAACAATTCTTTCTACAGATTTAGCTGCTATTTGGCTGAGGAACTGACCACGAGTCAAATGGCTGGCCCGACACGTTTCATCTATTAACAGATTGTTCACGGATTTGAGTTCAAAGGGAATGGTTAAGGGGAGCTGATCATATGATAGAAATCTCAAATTGTCAATTTGTAGAAGAAGAAAAAAAATATTTGTAGGATCAGTTATTGGTTAATAATATCTTTAGCAAGAGATTCTTCATATGCTTCTACACAGAGAACTCTTGAGACCACATAGGGGACGACCAGTAGCGTAACAGAGATTCCACAGTTACCCTTCTTGTGGCACTAAGCATTGAAATGAAGAATCTGTAGCCATCGATTTTGTACCCCTCAAGTTGATTTCTACGCCCAAAACTTCTCACGTTCACCTATAAAAGGACAGATCCTCAAAGATCTATATGAATTGAGTTGTAGGAAAATGAGGTAGAGAAAAATGTAAGTATATGTAATGTTGAGCAAAAATATCCCACACGGATTAAGGACAATAAAATTCTTGGATTTAAATGGATGGACACTACATTAATTGGTATGAAACCTTTTGGATAAAATTCGAAGAGCAAATCCGTAAAGGCTTCGACCCAAAGTGAACAATATCATACCAATATGGTGCTCAAATCCTAACAGTGTAGCTTGGCAAGTACCAATGAGCTGAGTCTGTTCATGTTCACAAGGTGATCCCTTCAGAAGCAATCAATAGTTTTAACAAGAACTGCCCTCTAAATAATGAAAGCAATTCAGGCAAAGGATCAAATCTGTAGATGACTGGAAATAAGGGATGCATTAAGACGTTTGTGAAGAAAACAGGCACCTCAACTTCCTTCACATAAGCACTGTCATAGCTTGATTCTTGAATGAGATAGAGATATGAAGCAATAAGAATATCTCCTAGGTACTTGCGAAGGAGATTTACAGTGGGTCTGAATTTCCCATCTCTAAGATAAGTCATAAGAACTGTAATCAGAACATTGAAGTTGCATAATCATAAAATCAACGAGACATTATGAGACACTGAGACATACTTTATTGAATCATCAAACAATATGGTTAGCCAACGTTTGAATGATGATCTTCGGTCGGATGCCTCGGAAGGAATTCGAAGGTTTTGGCAAAAATGGAAGGCAATAATCATCAATATCCACAAAACTTAATGCATGAATTTGATGCATGAATTTGACTCAGTGATTGCAGCATAGGTTCCTCAGTGATGCCTGAAAATGAGTCTGCATACGTTCAACACTTGGTGAAAGTTCTATAACTAGAGAATATAAATATATTTGGCGTATCCAAAAGAAAAAAACTTCATTGCAATAATGTTACAATTGAATTGAGATATAATGAATTATGAAAATACATGAGTTTATATAAGCTAGTATAAGGGTAATTTTGGAAATAAATAAAACTATAAAAGTTATTCTAGAATATGGGCTTAGGCCTATCTTCCAACACTCCCCTCAAGTTGCGACAAAGATATCAACTAGCTCGAACTTGCTAATGGACAACTGCAAGAGTCCTAAGCCAATGGACTTGGTGAACATACCAGCTGCCTGATCTCATGAGATGGCAAACTTTGAGGAGATGATTCTGATCGGACTTTCTCACGAATGAAGTGAATATCAACATCAATGTGCTTTGTTCTCTCATGAAGAACAGAATCGTAGAACAACATATTAGCAGATTTGTTATCATAGAATAGAGTAAAAGAGTCTATGACTAGGAACCCCAACTCCTAAAGAAGGGAATGAAGTTATAGTATTTCATACGTTCCTTGTGCCATAGCTTGGTACTCAGCTTCAGCAGAAGACCGGGAGACACCTTCTTATTTCATTCTTATCCATGAGATAAGGTGAATCCCACGAAAGGTGCACAAACATGAAATAGAGTGACAACTACTTTTCGATCCTGTATAATTAGCATTTGTAAAGCAAGATAGTCTGGACTGAGCTCCTGATTCAAAGAAGAGGTCGAGAGACATGTTTTTAGATACCAAAGAATATGATAAACTGCATCTAGATATGTTGTCCTCGGTGAGTGCATGAACTGACTGACAACACTAACTGCAAAAGTGATATCAATTTTGTGTTTGTCAGATAGATAAGACAACCCACAAGTCGCTGATACATAGACGAATCTGACAATAACTCTTTCATATCTGTAGAAAACTTCGGATTTGGATCAATAGGGGAGGAGGCAGGACTACACCCAAGCATTTCAGTGTCCTGAAGTAGGTTAAGCGTGTAATTTTGTTGGGACAAGAGAATACCTCGGCGATACCTAGCCGCCTCAATGCCAAGAAAGTACTTGAGGGAGCCCAGATCCTTGACACCAAAAGTCATCCCAAGATGGCGATTTACTTGGTCAATACCATGTGCATCATCTCCAGTAATAAAAATATCATCCATATAAACTGAGATATTGACACACTAACCTCGAGAATTATGGCGAGTAAAGTAGGTATGATCAGAATGACATCGAGCGAAGCCCAAAACCACATCGCTAAAGCGACCAAACCAAGCACGAGGAGATTGGTTCAACCATAGAGAGACTTACGAAAGTGGCATACTTTCCCTGAATACTTCCTTTCAGCCTGAAATTCGGGTGGTGAATTCATGTAAATAGTTTTAGACAGGTCCCCGTTCAGAAATGCATTCTTGATATTAAGCTTATACAGGGGCCACGAAAAGGAGGCAGCAAGTAAGACAATAAGTCTGACAGTAGTGAGCTTAGCCATAAAGTTGACCCACTATTCTTACCGGGAACCTGAGTGAACCCTCTTGCCACAAGGCGGACTTTATACATGTCAATTGTATCATTTGCTAAATATTTCAAATTGAACACCCATTTGCAGTCTACAGTCCATTCCCTAGGTGGGAGAGCCATAAGTTCCCACGTCTAATTATGCTGAAGAGCACATCCATTTCAACTTTCATAGCAGCCACCCATTGAGGATTCTGGAGGCTTCATGGACAAATTGGGGTATAGAGACCGAGTCAACTGCACTTATGAAATAGTGATGGAATTTTGATAGACTCTAGTAATAGATATACTTGAAAAAGAGTGGTCAGCACAACATGTAAAATTCAAGCAATCGGGGGGGGGGGGGGGTTTCACGAGTAGGATATCTTGGGGTAACAATATCCGGAGATGGAGGAGAAGGTAATACAATACCATACCTGAATCTGATTAAGACTCTGACTATGGTGCAGTGGAGTGTGGCCGTAGAGAATATGTCTGAATGGGATGCGGTTTTGGAGAAGTCAAATCCATGGGTAGCAGATGAATGATCAATAATCGGGATAGGACGGGGAAGTATGGGCAGGTCTTTTGTAGCAGACTGAACTGAGGCTTCCAGAAAGGAAGTAGAACATGGGAAATAAAGATCGGTCTTCAGAAATGTAACATTCAAATAGTGATAAAGTGATGGGTGATAAGATCATAACATCGATAGTCTTTGAACATTGAGTGATACCACATAAAGACACACAGAACAACCTTATCATCAAGTTTACTATGAGTAAGACTTCTGTTTTGAATAAAGCAAGTACACCAAAACACCCGAGGGACAAGAGGGAAAAGCACGCTACCGGGCTTAAGAATATGTACGGTGCCTTACCATGTAGGATCCGACTAGGAGTCCTATTAATAAGATAAGTAGTGGTGAGAACGGTCATGTTCCAGAAAGTCTTAGGTACCCCCATACCTCGAATAAGACAACGAACAATAGATATGAGGTGACAGTTCTTGCGTTCTGCCACACCATTTTGTTCAGGAGTGCAGGGGCATGTAAGCTGTTGAGGAATGCCACATTTGTTAAATTCAGGCCTGAATTCATCCGAAATATACTCTGTACCATTATTAGATCGAATGTTAAGCACCACGATATAAAATTGAGTTTTAACCATTTGCAAAATAGTACAAAAATAAGAGAATTTTTTTGATTTCTTTTTTCATAAGATAAACCCAAGTGCAACACGTATAATCATTTATGAATGTGACATAATAGCAGGGTTGTGAGAAGGAGGTGACAGGTGAAGGTCCCAAAATATCAGAATCAATGAGATAAAAGGCCTTGTATGCTCGGCGCATACGAGGAATAAAAGATGTGTGGGTGTGCTTAGAAAATTTACAAACTACATAGCGAAAATCAGAATCCTTGCAAGCTTTATTCGAAACAGAAAATAACAAACATAGATATTGAACGTTTGCATGGGCAAGACTCGCATGCCAATAATCTAATATATTTGGAGAAAAGACACAATTACTAGAATCTGAAAAAACATAAGAAAATGAAGAGACGCTAGGTTGTAATGAGGAAGACATTCTAGATGATGGGAGATCACCACGCTCATGGCTCCCTGCCAAAAATCTTTCTTGTATTCAGGTCCTGCAAATAACAAGAATGGGAAAGGAAAACAACAACACAATTATGTTCTTTAGCAAGTCGATAAACAGACAGAAGACTAAAGGCAAAATTAGTAACATAATAAATAGATGAGAGACGAATGTGAGAAGACAACTAAGCATCACCTTGACTTTTGATGGGGATAGAAGCCCCATCAACAATATGGACAGACTCCGGAATCGGTCCCAAAACGTAGCCCATTTTCTCCTCTATCATATCCGCTCCACATCGGACATTTTTTCGGCCTCCACACGCCTGTACGTGCCGTCGCCGTAAAATGCAACAAGCGACGGTTTTTCGCCATTTTCGGGCGCATTTGGCATCGGAATCACGCGAAACCACCGCCATTGCGATCCTCATGAGGAGAGCTTTCTGTACGTAGGTTTTAAGCTGTCGGATCCACTGCCACGCGCCACCACGCGCCGCCGCTCGCCGGCCACGCGCCGCCGCCACCGTCAGAGCCCAAAGCCAGAATCTTCGTCCCTGTTAGCTCGTCGCAAATGTCCAATCGGTTTTAGTTAATTCCGTGCCGTTTATTATATATTGATGTTTTATCAAATAATGATGAATTATTCAATTGGATTTATCATATTTGCCTAAACTTGGGGAACCCAATTAGGCATTATTGATGTTTTTTTCTAGATTGGGTATTGCTGATGAAGTGTTGAGACGTGTGGAATTTTCATGTGATTGTGTTATGTGGGTTGTATTATTGTTGTGATCAGTTGTGATTTGAGCTGCTGTGTGAGGAAT
>JAOWBN010254910.1:0-11431 GCA_028565015.1 Pinguicula moranensis | reverse complement strand
AAATTCAAAACTTCTGAATTTATTTCTATTATAAAAAAATAATTATTGGTGCAAAATTGTTGAGACAACGATAATTATAATTGGTGTCTAAATAAATGTCTTAATTAAAATATTATTAAAATAATATTTTTTTTATCAAAAATGTGATCTAAAATAACAATTTAATATTAATAATGTATTTTTTTTATAGATTGATTCTAGTTTTTTTGACTCTTTCAATTTATATCACAATATTTGAACGTACATAGCCGATCGGATCAAATTCAGTCTGGCCTCTACTCAAACCAAAAAAAATTGCCCCCCTCCCCCCACTTAAAATTCTGGCTCCGCCCCTGATTAGTGTGTACCGTAACTCGATATTCAGCCTATGTCCACTTGGGTGGGGGGTCTACTAAATCTTTGCATGATATCAGAGCCTTTTACCTTGTGCTTGTTTTTTTATCCGTTAATCGAATTGGTTTTCATTCCGTTAAAACATTTTGTTATAATCTACATGTTTCAGTTTTTTGTCGTAAATGGAAACAAAATTTCCCTTGCTTCTCAAATAGATCCCATCCCTTTCGCTCTCTGTTCATGTTCGTTTTGGGATTGAGTTTAAAGTTGCAAATAAGTCTACTATTTCGTTTACCATCCTTTCATCCCTCAAGTTGTTCATATTCGTCTTGATTGTTCCAACTATCTTTTATAGTTGGCTCATATTTTTCCTATCCTCAATTGCAGCGACTTAATGTCTATTGTTGACTACTTAGAGTCGTGTCCATTGGAATTTCTTCCCAACACCAACACAATTGCTCCCCCTCTACCAGCTTGCGAGGGGATGTTAGTGATGAGGATTCCTTCGCTAAGAATCATGTTGATCAAGACTCTAAGTGATGCAACCCAAGTTGCACCCAAGCCCAAACAAGGGGGGCACGACCCCAAGGATGGAGAAGACGAGCCCAAGATGTTCTTTGAAGTTGGAAATGAACTTAAGAAGGTCATGAAGCCCGCCAAATAACGTGAACCCCTAATTATGTCCGACGTGCCTAACACAAGGATGAAGGCTAAGAAATTCAAAGAGGCGACAAATGAAATGATCTATGAAATGTGGGATGAAAATATGACATTTGGAATTTTTGTATTGCACGGCCCAAAATTGTCCAATGGGCCCCACTGCCCAATAGAGAAAGCCCGGCCCATTAAGGTTCAATGTCTAATCAAAGAGGGGAAGTCCAAGGCCCAATCCATCCTGAATTTCACAGCCACAATCAAGAATTCAAAAAACTCTTCCTAAATAAAGCCAGGTATACACCCTCACAACCCGAAGAAACAAAACCCAGTGCCATAACCAACCTTGACCCTCCATATTTGCCAAAAGAAAAAACAGCTCGAAACAAAACCAAATGAAGCTGAAAGAAGAGAATGTCTCTGACAAAATCAGGGACAAATACCTGACATTCGCGTGGAAGAAGAAGCGTTAGCCTAACACAAACCAGACATTTGGAGGATGGCGGTGGCGGAAAAGAACGGCTAGGGATTGGTCGGGTTCTGACAAGCTTGGGCATAGGGGTTCACCTTTGCGTGAGAAGAAGAAGAGGTGTTCTGTCGAAGAAGGTAACAACCAGACTTAGCCAGCAACTTGGCAAAATCCAGTAAGCGGTGACAACGGCATAGCCGGAGTGGTCGGGCGTCTGCGTACGACTCTGCACGGGGAGGAGAATGTGGTATGGCAATCTCGACCCACCCTCTCGTTGGATGGGCAAACGATTATAGAAACACGGATCATGACCTTTAGCCGTTGAGAAGCCCACCCGAATCAATCGTCCCGAAGTGGAAAACAACCGAAGGAAAAGGCAGACCCACTAGAAGAAAAAAATTGGCCAAAACAAATCAGTTAAATCCAGCCCAAAGTGGAGAGGTGGCCCATAATGAATTTGAAGGCCCAAAAGAAAGAGACCAATTAAATAAAAGAGAGTGCTCCCCAAGTAATTAAGTGACACACAATGGGACAAGTGTCATGTTACAACATAAAAGAATGACATTTGTCACTATGCATGCTACCTCCATCTATGAATAGGAGGAAGAATTGTATAGAAGGAGAGGCAAAATAGGAGGAAAAAATAGATAAGTTATAGAGAAAATATTTGTGGTAGAGTCTTGTTCGTAACTTTGGTCTAAGGGATCCTACGGCACAAAAGGGTGACCCCCTTTTTCCGAAGAAGCGAACAGGAAAATTCTATCAATATTCTTCTTCTATAATTCTACCTCATTGCCAGCAACGTCGGGAGAATAAGTGAAATTCGGTCAAGAAATAATTTAGGCCCGAAAAATACGGCCTTTGACCCCAGAGATTACTTATTTTCTTGAGTTGTCAGAAATCGATTCTTATAATATATTTTTGTTCAAAGCTTATATAACATATTGTCCTTTAATTTTTTAATGACTATTATTGTCCTGAAAATATATTAAATTAGCAGCAAGTACAAATCCAACCATACCAACATGCATACCGTAAATCTTAATAGTAATCAATGGTCCAGATTGCATATCACAATAATCACATATATAATCAGGAAATAATATCCACTATCAGATAAGATTGAAATCAATGGCCACGATTAAATCACTTAACAGGGCTAGTTTGGTAACTTCACAAAATCAACATAATGTTTGCATTGTATTCTAGGCTCATTAATATGATTGATGAGAGACGCAGATGCTAATCTCATCTCCTTACCCAACCCAAAATCAGTGTGATGGATCAGATGAAGAAAAATACATCATTGATCCCTATAGAAACGCCGAAAATATCATTCTTCAAATTCCTGAGAAAAGCCTCCTCATTCCTCGAAATGCCATTTTCTATCAAAGTACCCAAGATGAAGGTATTAGGTGCCTAGAATATGAAATGGTGAAGGTTTTGTGGACCAAGCATCTCATGATGTAATTGTGAAAGTATCTGTGCTAACTGCTAGCAAACATGCTGGAATTGTTCAGTGTTGTTCTGTTGATAAATACTAATATATAATCATTCTCCAAATTAAACTATAATAGAATATTTCTGTTAACATAGTAGTTCTCTTTTCTGCAATGACGTGTTGAATAGATTATTGAATGAAGAAGACGGAAGGCCTTTCTTTGCAAATGCATGGGGCTATGAGTTTTGGAATAATCACAATTGCGGGAAAGATGTGCTGGATATAATTTCAAGGAAAGAGGAGGAGGGTGTATCTATTAATAGTCCGTTTCTTTTATATTTAGAAGTGCAGCTTTGAGATTCTCAATTAAGCTGATTCATTACCATTCATAGTCAAAGACCATCACCGAGATGTTTGATGACAAATATTTCTTTGGTCCATATGTTTATCGCATGAATTTGGGAGGATCTTTTGTGTTACAATATATATCATTATGCATCTAATTAGGTATCCCACGTATGCAAATCTCTCAAAGCAGTTGGCGTACAAACAATGAGTTTGGATTTGGATGCTTCAATAGATCATCAAATTGACAACCATCTTGTGTATCTTCTTTTCCGATTTAGAGTGATACCTTATCATTGGAATATACCACGGATGCTTCCTGGAAACTCAATAGACTCATCTTCCTAAATGTCAAAATGAGGTCTCACTCAGTGGGAAATCACCTCATTTGCGTTACCTTATCTAATTAAATGTGGCAGTTTAAAGGCATGTGAACCGGAATTTATTATCTCCATCCCTGAGATACTTTTGGAGCTTCTGCCCTTCAATGCAATTGATATGTTCGAGAGCTCCATGTTGGTAAGTCTATCTATCTTTCTCCTTCATCTCAAATAAGTAGCTTCCTTCCTTGTTATTCATTTGCTAATGACATAAAAATCTCCTTGTATGAAACTGGAGAACTCTGCCCTCCTATTGTGCTAATTTCTTTCTCTATTCCAGGTCATTGATGGAATTCAAGCCACATTTGCTGGTACTTACTATGATGTAATCGTTTCAATACAAGAATTCATCTATGGAAATCCTCAAGAAGTCATTTTCTGCAACGCAAACGCTCATAAGCCTCTTCGTTGGTTGACTAGGGGAGCTCCATGGGCATTATTCCCCCCAACGTCCTCGACCAGATGGGCATAGAGAGAGACCAATGGGAATCCATCACTACTCCCTTGGTGGGATTAAGGGGAATTGAGGTTGAATCCTTTGGAATCATTGGCCTTTCTGTGAAATTAGGAGAGGAAGGAAAGATAAACATGCAGTTGGTCAGGTTTTTTGTTATCAAGGAGCCCTTTGGTTAAAACGCTATAATCGGTAGGCGCAACCGTATCAATTCCAAGCTATAGTGTCTACTTACCACAAATTGAAGAAGTTTCCCACCCCTAAGGAGGTGGGAAGAGCAATAGCTTAAAGCGCCCACCTCAGGCAACGTTCTCTAAGAGTAGACGAGGAGAACCATCAGGAAGAAAACCTCTAGATGACCCACACAGAGGAACCAAAGGTACCTCATGTGGAACATGGCCCAATCCATAAACCCCTGAGAAATAACTTCCAAATGAAAGTTCACAAAATTTGGACAATTTACTTCAAGAAGGTAGCATTGCGGGCGAATCATCCTAAAACATTGATCCGAATGACTACATCTCAATCCTTTGTGAAAGGAGAAATTTTGGCATGTTTGCAAGAGTACGAGGACGTTTTCACCTATGGGTCTTACCATTTCCAAGGTGTTAGTCCCAAAATTGCATAGCATCGGCTAAACATTCATATGAATGCAAAACTCGTACAATAGAATAAGCACAAATTCTATCTGTGAGAAAGACCTCATCATTAGGCCCGAGGTCAAGCGACTGCTCACCACCAAGCACATAGAGGGAAGTCCAGTACATGGAGTGGTTTTTCATCATGGTTCTGGTACCAAAAGGAGAAAGTAAGTGGAGGATATATGTTAACTTCATGGATCTGAACAAGCATTGCGAGAAGAACCAATATCCTCTCCTTCCAATGATTGAATGGTCGACGCCACTACAGGAAATTTTCTTTGATCATGATGAATGCCCATAAGGGGTACCACTAGATCCTGCTCGCCAAAGTGGATCGTGCGAAAATCATCTGTCACTTCTCATGAAATTTATTGCTACATAGTATCACAGTGAATAGTAAATCAGATATTTGCGCCGCTCAATGAAGAATGCATGGAAGCTTACATCGACTATATTCTCATGAAAAGCCTCAAACCAGATAAACACCTTGAACACATGAGAGTCTACTTTGCTCTTCTTCATAAAATAAGGTTGAAGCTAATCCCATCAAAGTACATCTTCGGGGTGGAAGGCAAAAAGTTTCCTGGATACCTAGCTTGGAGAAAGGAATTGAGGCCAATACTGACAAAGTCAAGGCAATAGTGAGTATGCAATCGCCCCGCAACATAAAAGAAATTCAGAGACTCGCGCGTTGTATTACTGCACTCAACTGATTCATCTTGAAGTCAGCAAACAAGGCATTACCCTTCTTCAAGTTATTAAAGAAACAAGGAACGTTCGATTGGGATGAAGGTTGTCAAAAAGCCTTTGAACTAAAAGCATACCTCCAAGAGACTATAGTCCTCTTAGCCCTAAAAATTTGTAAGGAGAACCTGTTCTACCTCTTAGTGTCTAAAGACGCGCTTAGCGCGACCCTCGTTCTCAAAGAGGAAAAATCTTAGCAACTGATATATTATGTCACTAGATTACTCTTGGGAGTTGAGCGATGCTACACTACCATCAAGAAATGGATGTTGGCCCTCATACCCTCTTCTCGCAAGCTCTTTCACTACTCCCAAGCGTACACTATTCAGGTTATCACTAACCAACTCCTTAGGCAAATATTGACCCAATTCGATGCCTCTGGAGAGTTGATAAATGGGAAATAGAGCTCAGCAGTACGATGTGCATTATAAACCTTTTGACAATACTGAAAACACAGGTAGTAGCAAACTTTGTTACTGAAAGCACCCATGGAGAAGAAGATTTCGAGGTTGAATCATGTACTCTGATGGATCCTCCACCTAGAATTTCCTGTCACCAACATCGCAGTACAGTATGAAGCCTTAATAAATGGAATTTGGTTGGCCACTCCTTGGGTATACAACAACTAGTGGCGCATGTCGATTCAAAGACGGTTAGAGAATACTTCCAAGGCACCTTTTAGGAAAAGCATCCCATGTTATTAATCTACCTCCAAGAACTCAAAGAACATATAAAGAAGTTTGATAATTTAAAGCTTAAGCAGATTCCCCGGGAAGAAAATTCCCAGGCCAACTTATTCGCTCGAGTAGGGTCCGTGTGGAAGTATAAAGACCTGAAAATACTAGATATCCAAATCTTGTGTGGCCTGGCCATCATCCTCCCTTGACGATTAACTTCATCGGAGAGGAACCTGCACGAGAAACTTGGAAAAACTCCTCTAATAAAGTTCCTCCTCCATGGGGTGCTTACCCCTGAGGACAAAGAGCAGCCCCACCTCATAAACCATGCCATCAAATTTGCGTGGATCAATGGAGACTTGTATAGAAAAATTTGAAAGGACCTACTAGAGATGCATCGAGGGAAAAAATGTCGAACACGTCCTATGGGAAGTGCACAAGGGAACATGTGGTGTCCACTGTGGCAGGCAAGCTTTTGTCCATCGAATCTTAAGGCAGGGATACTTTTGGCCTATAATGAAGGAAGAGGCCTCAAAGTACGTAAAAACGTGCCCTCGATGCCAAGCATTTGAGAACCTGCGACAACAAGCATACCCCTATGAGGAGGGTTCCCATTGAATGTCCATTTGAACAATGGGGAATTGACATTGTAGGACCTTTGCCACAAACCACTGAACAAAAGAAATTCATAATTGTAGCCTTGGAATTCTCCTGCAACTGAGTAAAAGTGGAATCTCTTGCCCACATTACCAAAGCCCAAGTCATAATATTCCTCTAAAAAAATATAGTGTGCCAGTTTGAGGTCCTCTTTGTCCTGGTATTTGATGTCACACAGTTCCAAGGGAAGCGTATGCAAGACTCGTTCAAGGACTTAGGAGTAAAGCAGAACTTCACTCCGGTGTACAACCCCCAAGCTAAGAGGCAGACATAAGTTAACAATGGAACCATCGTCGACCAACTAAAGAAAATGTTCGAGGATAACAAAGGAGGATGGGCGGAAGAACTACCATATGTGCTCTAGAGTTATTGAACATCTCGCCAAACAGCAATAGGAGAAACTCTTTTAGCCCTCACCTATTGATCCGAGGTTGTGGCTCCTGTAGAGCTCACGATCCAAACTCTATCCGTCTAAAATTACTAGGAAGGAAGAAATAAAGACACACGCTACGTGGACCTTGAAATGCTCAAGGAGAAGAAGCCACGAGCTGAAGGAAGCATCCACAGATATCAATGTGCAACTAAGCAAGCCTACGAAAAAACATAACGCCGTGAAGTTTTGAAAAGGAAGATTTAGCACTCCATAAATGCGAGAAATGCATAGGAAAGTTAGGGCCAAAGTGAGAATACCTCTACAGGGTAGTCGATGCTAGAACCAACGGATCCTGCTTTTTGAGACAATGAAATGAGTGTTTTCAGAAGACCATGGAATGCCAACAAACTCAAGAAGTACTATCCATGAAGGGGACAACCAAGACCTTCCCATTCCCCTTGTGCTACAACTTTTTGAAAGTGTTATTTGCAAGAAAAAAGACAATATAGGAGCAACTATCCATTTTGATTAAATCCAGTGGGTGAAGATTATTGGGAAAATGCCGTCAGAGTCCCCTCGAGAATTGACAAGAAAATCCAACTTGAGATGACTCATGGGTCAACCTAATGGAGCCTACGAGTTCCCCTTGAAAAGAAAGAAAAGATGTCGTGAGGCTAACATAGCTCCTTGCACATAAAGAAAAAATTGGGGAGGCTAACACCAATCTCCCTACATGAGAAATGGGAAACCCTGCATAAATGACCATCAAACTCCTTGTGCCGTGTATGAAGATGTCGTCATACTCCTCGGAGGAAAAGGTACAAAATTCCCTCATGCTTGAGATATTTTGCAGGTTCAATAATAGTGGACGGAACTAAGCAATATCCCTTCGCACCAGGGAAAAATATTTGAGTTCAATAATAGAGGGGAACAAATGCAACACCCCCTCACACCAAGAAAATACACTTGAGTTCAATAACATAGGGGTATGAAAAATTGAGTAGTTAATAATTATTTTCCTCATACTCAGTGGCTCGATAAATTATGGAAAAGAAAACAAGGGAAGTGATTATCCTCGAAAATGAAGAGGAATTCCTTATAACTCAGGTCAATCGCCCAGAGTCACCTTGGTAGTTATCTACATCCTAGGCCATGAGATTGCTTTTTGATTAAGCAAAAATACTTGAACTCTCGAGACTGGGGGATTCGACAGGAAAAAGGCAAATGGAATGAGTAAGTGATTCTTGTTTTTATCTCAAGATGGTACTATTTTCCAACAGTAAGGTTCCACAGGAGGAACAAAAGAAAGCAAAACTATACATGTAATTTTATTGCAGGTAATCGTACTCCCCAGGGAAAAGAAAATATCATCAGGAAAAAGTTTATACAAGAAAGGCAACTTTCTACACATCCTCTCCCTAAGACATTCATGGACAGGATTGGGAGGCAAGTTTGACCATTCGACAAAGGGGTATCTTCAAAAAATTTCATCCATCCAAATGTCTAGGTGTGACTGCATATACTTCGCACCATTCCAGTTTAGTTGTTTGATAAGCCATCCCTAGTGTTGAATGTCGGATTGCATCACATCCTCAAGGAGAATTTACTCGAAGGTAGAACCTTTGAAGCATTCTTTGAGGTGTTCGTGATGCTTATGATTAATCGCCTCGAGTACCTCACTCTGGGCTTGAAGTTGAAATGTTAATTGGGCTTTTGTTTCTTCGGTTCTACTGTTCACTTGCTATGCCCTTGCCAAGTGGTGTGTTTCATGTCGCTTCTTCTCCAGCTTTTAATGAATATGCTTCATCAAAACTTGATCCTCCATCGGAAGCTAAGGACTAAAACAAGATAACGGTTTAGCATGAGGAAAGTCAAGCATCATGGACATCAAAAGAAATAAGCCTCGGACAATCTTATTATTCATGGTCAGCATTTCGTCTAAGCTCCCAGAAACAGAAACCCCCCTCTCCTCCAAATAACGCACACTGTCCAGTGGGTCATTCGCATTTGGCAACTTCCCAAAATAGTAAAGATCCCTCTAGAACAACCTATCAAAGTACATATTCGACTCCTCCTGGCTCACTACTGACTTGAATTTGACAAAGCCAGGGAAGCCCTACTGAGACATGAGAAAGGAGAACGCAGGATGATCCTTCTTGTTTAGGACACTTCCCCTCCCCCCCAAGTGAACGGGAACGCTTTGAAGGCGTCATTTCTAGGGCGAGAACGTTGAGGGTGCACCTTTTTGACAAATATCTAGGAGCCCTTTGAAATAGGATATCTCAAGAGATGAACCCAAGGTCAAATCCAAAGGCGTCAAGGTCCCTACACCCATGTCCCTGTGAGAAAGCGATTCCCCCAAGCGGATATGCTTAAATAGTTCTGCCTCATCCCACAACTCTAATGAAGCCTCCTGGACTGACTTCTCGTCCAGAACTTTCGTTGTACAGACCAGAGAAAACCTGTTGGAAAGATGAAATCAAAGATCCTCCCACAAAAGATTTCTAACTATGTTCATCTAAGAAATGTGACCCCTTTTGAGGGATAGGGGAAAGTCCCGCTTGTGCCAAAATCTCCTCGTCGAGATATACATGCCTCCCAAGTTGGGGACACTGTAAATCCTCATAAATACTCTTAGGAAATAGATTGAGATCTGGTCCTCAATTTTCCATGCTCCAGTAACAAGGAACGTCAAAAAATCAGTTTGTCAGGGATGCTGGGTAAACAAAAAAGAAGTAAGACATCCAGTTGTAAGAAAAGACATGGAGGGAGGTAACTATCTCCAACTTGGAGTGTGGATGGAGAATGATCATCGGCCTAGACAAAGAGGAATGATCAAGAGAAATCGTGAAAAAGTACAAATAGTCGACGAACCACCAAGAATGACACAATCTGGGTGTAACTACTCAAGCCAATTTCGAAAGGGGTTGTCCGGCAAAAGCGGAGGAAATTTCTGATGGTTGGAGACAAAGGAAGACAAAACCCTCCGACAAACTTGGCTTCAAATACGGTAAATTAATAGGGCAGAGTATGAAGAATCTTGTCCTCAGGGGAGGGAACAAACAACAAATGACTCAAAGGGACATGGTACCTCCGCCGTATCTCATACAATCGCCTTTGGGTCATGATTGATTAAATAGATAAAAAGACCACCAGACTCGCAAGGATAAGTCGAAAGGGAATAACAACAAGATCCTATGTTGTAGCCCTATTTTGCATCGTGGCAAGATATCCCATCACATCCTCCTGGGGGCGATGGAAAAAGGTAGCCCGGTGCCGAGGACCGATAATCAGGAATAGCCTCTCAGATTTATTGCTTGTGTATCTTCGCTATCACTCGAGAATCAAACTAGGAATACACGGACAGAGGAAAGGAAAAACTTGGGCAAAGCTAGAATACGTAAAGCCACTGCAGCAATGTTACAAATAATCATGCGGTAGAACTATAACTATCAGTAGCCTAAAAGACACGTAGAGGGTAAAAATGTACAAAAGTCGAATCATCACAAAAGAAACTGGAACAGATGAATAAGGCAGGAAAATTGGTAAAAGTTCAAGGGTCATAAATATATCCCTTAAACGTTAGGGGTTCATGATGTGGGCAGAATTTTTTTTGGCAAAAGCCCACCAAAGAAAGCCCACTTACGAGAAAACAAGGAGCCCCGAAAAGCAACCTCTAAGTAAAAAGCTCGTGGATTTCGGTGAACTCTCTCGATCCCACTCTGTCAGGGGTCGAAGAAGATCAACCATCCGAGGAGAATCACCCTGGCCACACATTCGAGGACTCTATTGGAAAAAAGCATCTATACGCATCCCCCAACAAAAGCCTATTGCATCCGCCAATAGACTTTATCACCACCGAGCGCTAGCCGAGGTATCATGAAACGACATCTACCACCTGACAATATGATAATACGTAATGGTCACCGCCCACAAGTGGACTATATGATTACCTGTTATATCACGAGAAAAGGATCATTTCACCCCTTAGAAATGTATAAATAGGTCGAATTGGACAGTGTGATGGAGAAGCAATTCCAGAAATTTAAAGTTGGTGTATGCTAGCATTCATGCTCACACCCGCACACCCATACTGAGATAATTCACTAGTCGCTTTGCCCCTCCACCTAGATGTTGTATGATGTGAATTAAAAGGAACCTTTTTTTTCCATCGTATCAACAGACTCTTACAATAAGACACTACAAAAAATTTGCCATTCACCATCGTCTCAACAAACCCTAGGGCTGATGGGCCCATATCTT
>JAOWBN010254899.1:0-11431 GCA_028565015.1 Pinguicula moranensis | reverse complement strand
GGGGGGGGGGGGCGCCCCGGTGTCACAGTATAATAATCCTGTGACCCGGTACTGTAGCCGGATTGAGATGGATTTTCAATCCAAACAAAAGTGTCCGGATTGAAATGGCATCGAGTTATCCGTCTAGAGGGCATGCCCTATCAACTTCCTGTAAATTACATCCAATTCCACCATTTAAATACCATGTGACTGACACTTCATTATTCATTTCTCGTTTTGTTCATCTCTTCCAACGGGTAGGTTTTCTTGGACCGAGATGAAGTGCAGTTTCTCTCATTTTTTATTCTCTTTTACCTAATTAGGTCATTATTTCTTTTTTTGGATGACCATGGTGTCCAAAAATATATTAGGCCCGACTAATCTATGTGGTCTATGCCTGGTGGCCCCACGCATGAAACGGTTGAACTACGGGCCTAGAGTTCCCCGAAGGAGGCCTGAGGTCGTGGCCCAAGCGAATTGTTTGCACCAAGTGAGAATTGAAACCTAGACCTATTTTACGAGAATCCAAGTCATCCATCATCAGGCCAACTCGTTTGGGTTAGGTCATTATTTCTTATCTTCATGATCTTCGTGGTTTCTTCTTCCAGATTCGTTGAAGCACTCTCTGTCTGCACCATTATTTGGGCGAAAAAAAATGAGTTAAGAGTTGCAGTGAAGCCCGCACCATCCCTTACTAATCACACAACGACTTCCCTGGAAAAGGTATTACTTGTTTAGATCTAGGGTAATTCACGTTTTATGTTTAGATTTACATGCTTTGCTTTCAAATTTGTTAGATCTGGTGAGTTTGTCTACATTTTGTCCGTCTGCAGTATAGATTTTAGCTGCATGTACTTGGTTATGCTATAACGTGGTATTTTTGAGTTTAAGTTGTTTTAAGTGTTTGGATTTAGGTTGTTATTCAATTAAATTACCTCATTTATCATATGAAGTTTACGTTTACACTTTGAATTGAGTTTGAATCTGCGAAATTTTAGCTAAACATTGAATTTTACGTTTCTGTTATGTGTCTGGGTTTTCTGTTTCCTAGCATCATAGACCATAGATAATTCATTCCCTTCAATCTTTTGAGGGTTGTTTTGTTGGTAGTTGGTACTTATTGGATTGGTGATGCAAGAACAATATGCGAGGGTATAACGGAAACGCAAGCGCAATGGAATACCTAAATATTTGATTTTAGATAAGATATTTGAACAAATGACATTTCTAGAAAGGCTAATAAAATGGAAATACCGAGATTGTTTCCACAATGTCAGGATGCACAAGATAGTCTTTACAGAACATTGTTGAATATTAAGGGACGCAAGTGACCTCAAGAACTTTGTTGAATATTAAGGGACGCAAGTGACCTAAAGGATGATCAATATGTATCCGTTCAGGAGAAGGCGATCATTTTCCTTCAAACACTAGCACCCCACTAGAAGAATAAGGCCATTCAAACCGATTTTCAGAGAAGTTAGAAAACCATAAGTGCCACATTCCATGAGGTGCTCAATACTGTCATCAAACTGAAGGATAGGTTCGTATCTGCACCGAAGCCTGTATATTCAGAGTGCACTGACAGGCGGTGGAGTTGTTTCCAAGTAACATACTATGCCACTGTTATTGGGTAGAAATTGTCACCTGTGATTTGACTGATAACATATTACTGTGATTGTGTGTAAGAGACGCTTGCGTGCTCTTGATGCTACATATATTCCAATCAATGCACCTGCTGAAGACCAGCCACGATACATGACTCAGAAAGGTACTCTAGCCACAAACGTGTTGGGAGGGTTTTGTGGCATTAAAAAATATTTGTATATATGATCGCTGGTTGGGAAGGTTCAGTTGCGGATGTACGGGTGTTGGGGACACCTTAAGTAGAGCAACAGGACTGAAGGTTCTAGAGGGTATTAAATTCCTATTACAACTTTCAACAACATTGGACTGAAACTGGACTTAAATTTTGCTTCATGGTAAGGACTTATTATTTATGTGATAGTGGTTATTATGAATTGCGATGGATTCCTCACACCATATAGATCAATTATGTACCACTTAAAGGAATGGGTTCCTGAAAATAGGAGACCACAGAACCCAAATGAGATCTTTAATATGAGGCACACATTGGCAAGAAAAATCATAGAGAGGGCATTTGGTATTCTGAAGAATCGGTTTGCGGTTTTACGTAGTCCCACTTTCTTCCCCCCTTAGGAAACAGACACGAATAATGCTACATGTTCTCTACTGCACAACTTTATTATGGATACAACATCAAATGATCCACTTTTGGTAAGTGTTGATACATTGGAAGATACATCGCCATTCGTTTGCTACTATCTACGATTACGGTCATTCATCTAGATGCCTCAATCTTCGCCAATGTGGAATAAAAAACGTGACGATAAGGCCACAGAAATGTGGCACACCTACAACGAAGCTCAGTCGAGCCAAGTGTCACTTTAGGCTATTATAGTGTTGATTGTGTTGTTCCTAGCTGAATATTTGAGTGTGTGTGATTTTTACTATATTTGTGTGGCTTGACTTTGCGTATGTGAACATATATTTCCAAAGATATTACATCTATTTACATGTCATCATTATTGTTATTGTATTTTCCTAGTTTTTTTTATTTGTGCAATAGGAAGAGGAGTATGGAACACAATAGTTTGGAGTGGTCTGATCATCGTTAGGAATCTGAAGTTCGCATGGATACCCCTAGACCACGACCAAATACAAAGGTCAAGAAACTATTCAAGAGCCCTGCAAGACCAGGAAGGCGCTCTCCATATAGGAAAGACAAACCGAGTTCACCGGTCAGAAAACTGTACTTCACACTGGACAAGGAGAAGGCCATGATACAGGCTTGCAAGGAACTAGCACTAGAGGGTTACAGAGATGGGTCTGGGTGGAAAAGGGGTTTCCACCCTCGGTGTGTAGCTAGAATTCAAGAACTTGTGAGGAGAAGCAAGGTGCAAAAGAAGAACATAGAGAACAATGTTTGCTCCTTTCAAGTAGGTACGCCTCCTGTTCCTCTGCCTCATCGCAATGGTAGAGATTCTCTGTATTTTCTTTGAGCCAATCTTGAGCACAAATCATCCCCTCAACCGTCTTTGGTTTCATTGAACTTCTAAAAACACTTAGAACTCGACCTCCCAAACCGATTCCGAAGGCACAGTTGTGATGGGAATGGTAAGAACATCGCGGGCAATTCTAGAAAGTATGAGATACTTGGATTCATTCAGTTTCCACCAATCTAAAATATCATAGGAAGCTGTTAGAGGCTCATTTCTTTCCATGAGATACCGATCCAACTCACTGTGTTGGTCAGTTTGCAATTTTCGGGCCAAGAAAGCGCCGAAGTCATTGCTCAGCTGGTTAGAAGAAGAACTAGCACTCTCCCCAACTTGTTCGGTAGTAGATGTACCATACAGAGAACTATATTCAGCAAAAAGATCTTCTACCAATTTTTTAACCACTGCAAAAGCATTTTACTAGCATCATCGCTCAGAGTTAGGCTAAACCAATACTCAAACCAACCAAGCTTATACTTCGGTTCAAGAACTGTAGCGACAAATAAGTACCTGTTGATCATAAAAACAGTAAGTACATATGAATGCGAGAAAATTAAGAACAATAGATAAGATTAAAATACCTGTTGATCCTCAACTTCGGGTCTTCTGCAGTAAATTCTCCCCAATATTTATCAAACTTGACCAGCATTCTCCTTGCCATCAATGCAAAGCTGTTATCATCTCTCAGCATAAAAGTGTCTAATTGCATCTTTATATTGGCCACCTCCGTGAAAAAGATATGGGCGGTGCATATCTTGGAGGCGGAGAAGCTCAAGGTCGCTTCATAAAATAGTTTCAAGAATTTGATGAATTTATTGATACGATCCCAGCCGTAGGATGTAGGAACCCCCACATGTGCATTTGACCTAGGCATGGCCATTCGGGACTTCGGGACGGGAATTGCCCGTTCTCATTCCTGTCTCGAATTATTTTGGGAGCGGGACACTCATTCCTAGTCCCATCCCGATTTGTCGAAGTCCCAAAAATTTTGGGACTTCGGGATGCGGGACTTCGGAAAATTCCGAAATCCCAAATTTTTAGTAAGTAAAATAATTTTGGGACCGGGAAAGGCTATTCCCGTTCCCATCCCGAATTATTTCGGGACCAGGATGCCCATTCCCGGTCCCGTCTCGATTTCTCGAACTCCCCAAAATTTTGGGAGTTTGGAAATTCAGGACTGCAGGATTTGGGATTTCCCGACTACCACAGTCCCATTTGGCAACCCCTAATTTGACCCGTCTCTAACCTCCAACAAATACCCCACCAAGTAACCATCATCCATCTCCAACATTTCTTCAAATGCAGCCTTATGTTTCTCCACAGACATCAACATACTATAGGTGGAATTCCACCTTGTGCAGACATCCAACTGCAGAAAACCCTTTGAATCTAAGCCTTTAGCTTCTACACATTTCTTGAAAGCATCTTCGCGCTGAGGGGAAGACTTAACATACCTTACCATTTGTCTCATCTTCTGGACTGAGTGATCTATCTCCTTTAATCCATCCTGCACGATCAAATTCAAGATGTGTGCAGCACATCTCATATGTAAATTCCGGTGCTCTCCGATCACTCCACCAACTTTGTCCCCAAACTTCTTCAACTGTCTATGCCTCAAATGGTCTAAGCATGTATCATTGTTAGATGCATTATCTACAGTGATGGTAAGGATCTTATGCAGTCCCCATTCAAGCATTAATTTAATCACAACAAAAACAACAACGTACCCAGTATGTTCCCAGCTAGGTTGGAGTCTGGGGGGTCAGATGTGCACGGCCTTACCTTTAGAAGTATACAAAGAGGTCATTTAATGTATTGAGTTCCAGCAACTTCACTAATTAGAAGCATGGGAATTTAATAGAGTCATTTTACTCTAGTCCATTAGTAGCACAAAGGTAAAAGAATTATCAATTATGACTTTTTAGCTCCATTTGCAATGGACACACAATAATTGATTTAATCATTTGTGCCATTTATATTTTCTTTCCTGACTTTTTTCCACTCCATCAATTACGCAATAGATACAAGCAAATGTGTGCGTGCAAACGGGTTAGGCACGGCATACACAAAAAAACATACAAATCTGCCTAAATCGCACACATTAAACGTGCGTGCGGCAGGCCAAATTTTTTCCCCTGAAAACGTGCGTGTGACATCCGCACGTTTGCAAAATGGTGCGTTCGTTGTGTAAACTGTTATGAATATGGTGTAAATCGTGTGCAAACGTGTGCCTGATTTTTAAAAAATGTTTGTTAAAAAAATGTGTTTGGTCTTCTCTTCTCAGTTCTCCATTCTCAAATCTCACGCATCTTCTCTTCTCAGCACAGTGAGTTGGGTCTCAACTCTGCTTTGATTTCTCTTCTCACAGTCATGCTACACGGTGCACACGTCTCCCTCTCTTCAACACTTCAATAGGTTAGTGTTGATTTCTCTCGGTTGCACGCCGTCACTACCATAACTTCTTCCGTTTTGGATTCAATCTCATCGTTTGTCTTCATCTTCATTTTTGTTTAAACTACTAAACTGTTGTCCATAACAGAATTTCATTTTTGATTTGAACTGAACTCCACTGAATTTGATTTCACTGTTAAACTGTATCACTTGAAATCTGGGAGGTTTTTCTGCTCTATACAACAATTGAAAGCTAGGAGGTTTTTCTCTAAACCACTTTAAGTATCTATTTGCATGATGTTGGTTTTAGGTGCAAGTATGACTTCAATGTTTACTCTCAAACTAATTTCCATGGTAGGTTGTGCATCTTAAGAAAGCTAGGGACATTTCAGTTGACAAAAAGCTTATAAAGGTCTCATTTTTACTTATAATGCGCATAGATATTTTTTTTCTGTTAAATATCAATCTGAATCATTTATATCTGCATATCTTAAGATCAATGTAGAAAAAAAGAGTTTATAAGGCTGCGTTTGGTAGCATGATTATAGTTGTCTTGGTTCGCAGATAACTTTGGATTTTGTGTGGTGTTTTTTTTAACCATCCGTTTGGTAAAGGTATTATGAGACAACGCAAGGACAAGGTTTGGCGAGTTAAGCTATTTGGTAGCCACGGACAACTTAGGGACTATCCTACATTAATTTACTATTCAGTCTGCTATTACAATTATGCCCTTGAAATACATGATTTATTATAATTTATTTGATAGTCAGGGGTACTTTTGTAATTTTGTATGTCGGATAAGTGAGGGATTACGCAATCTGCCCATATTTGGGCGGATAAAAATGGGGACAAAAACACTCAGTTATCCCGAGCCCGGTGGGCCAAGATGCAATCCGTCGGGCCCTAATATAACTAGTGTGTGCGCACCAAACGCCGAATAAAGTCGGATAAATCTCGGTTATTTGACATAATCCTCCCAGAAACCAGCTACCAAATGCATCCTAAGTGTATTCGCGTGTTATTTATATATGCTCTATTTTCTTTCCTTTTCTTTCTATATTTTTGCCTGATCATAGCAAGTTGTCTTAATAGACTTGCCACACACATTAGCTGCTTTATCATGTCTTCAACAGGGTAATTTATTTACTTCTAAAATAGTTTGAACACATTAGTTGCTTTATCATCTACTGTTATTACTGCTTGTATCTTATGAAACAACTTATAAAAAAAATTGTACATTAGTTGCTTTAATATTTATTACTGCTTGTACAACTTCGGAAATAATTTGTTGACTTACTAAACAATTTGAACACATTAGCTGCTTTATCAGCAATCTCGTTTTTCAATTTTTCAGCAACTGTTGTACAACTTATGAATCCACCTACTATTATTTGTATTTTACAGGTTTATCAAAATGGCATCCCAACAAACAAGCATAAGAGGCAGTCATACCATCAACAATGAGAATAAGGAGGTAGATATGAACTTGATGATGAGGTTGAGAATGTGAATGAGGAGCACACCCGCCTTCTAAGATTACAAGAAAGTACATCAACGGTTCCTCCTAGGAAAAATGCGAAGAAGCTAACTTCTCCAGCTTGGGAAACTTTTGAAAGAATTTCAGAGATTGTCAATGTCACGGAGGTGATCATAGCAAAATATAGGCATTGTAAAAAAAATGTATTGCGGAGCAACGGGACATTCAGGTACTGGTATGCTGTTGAGATACACAAACAGTTGTAAGGAGAAGAAAAAGATAATTGATACAACGAATCAACCAACTTTGCGTTTTGGTAAGGATGGAAAGTTGACTCCCTTTTATTATGATGTAAAGAGGTGGCGAGAGTCTTTGGTCCGTTTGATATCAAGAGGATTTGCCGATTACTTTTCGAAAGAGTTGTTCGTATGAGATTCACATTCAAGAATCATTCAATCCCTCTTTCAAGACAATTAGTGCACAGACTATAAGATGAGAAATAAAAGAATATTTTATGAAGTGTATGTGTGAATTGAGGTCCGACTTAGGTAAAATGGATTGTTGTGTGGCGCTGACATCAAACATATGCGAACCCCACACACACTTGGATTATTGTAGTGTTGTGGCCCGTTACATCGACAATTGCTGAACACTCTAGAAGAGAATCATAGGTTTCAGACTAGTGCATAGTCATACCGGTTCAACTATTGCTGACAGTATTCTTCTAGTAATTGTTTTGACTTGTAATATGTTACTTTATCATTTTTTAAAGAGTTTTTAATTGTTATATGCTTGTTTAGCAGGTGATACAGGATTATGAACTCCAAAAGAGGACTATATCGATTACTTTTGATAATGCCTTAGCAAATTCTAAGACAATTGAAAGCAACCTTTGGAAGATTACAATAGTGGCACACTTTTTCACCAAAGGTATGCATGTCATGTCATTAACTTGATTGTCAAGTCAGGTTTAAAAGCTTTGAAATAGTATGTTGAGAAGATTATGGATATGGTCTCTTATATAAGAATGTCGAGCCAACAGGTCAACGCCTTCAAAGATGAATATTTTTGTTTGGAAGGTTAAAATCTTGGAACCACACATGCCAATACGATGGAACTCGACATATATAATGTTGAAGAAGGCATCCGAGTTCAAGAGTGGTGTTGGCCGGTATTTGATGAAAGTATAGATGGAGGTATCCTCTGATTCCACAGTGACCCTGAACAGTGCAAAGTGGGATGCCATTGATAAGATTGCCAACTTTCTTCAGGTCTTCTACAAGGCAACCACTACTTTGTCCGAGAGTTACTACACTACATCTCCCAAAGCATTATATCAGCATACCAAAATTGCTTATACTCTCTTCGTGTGCAAGAATGATCAACACATTTCTATTGGTATTGCAACAATGAAGAAAAATTCTTGAAGTATTGGGCTACCCCTCCTTTACTATATTCTTGGGCTTGAATCTTGGATCCTCAAGCCAAGATGACTGTTTTAAAAGTTGCAGTGGATAAAATGTGAACCTGGTTTGACATGTAGACAAAAAAGACTTTCCCAAAGAAGTGGGAACCTATTTATATGCATTGTACAATAAGTATGAGGATAAATTTGGATGTTTGAGGGTTTGAACACAGCAAACTAGCAGCTCTACATCAAATAAATGGATTATAATTGATTTTTTTCCTTCACCTAATTTGCTTATGGATGAGGGAGCAAATGGGCAGTACTTTGAGTTAAAGAGCTATCTTGATACACGTTTTGTCATGTCCAATGCAGAAGATAAAGATAACCTGAATATGTTGCAGTAAGGCCAAATACCCCATTCGTTCATGGTTAGCCAAGGATGTTTACACCATTCCAGCATCGACTGTATGTTCAAAATTAGACTTTAGTATAGTTGGGAGGATAGTTGAGGAACGACGAGCCAACTTAAAACATAAGACAATTGAGATGTTGATATTAATCAAAGATTGAGCTATACCTGTAATGTATAGAAGATATAACCAGTCAGGCAAGGTAATACAGGTCATTTGTAGGTAACAATCAGCCAAATTCTTCTATACATTCACCTTTCAAGGAAGTAGGAAAGACCTAGCTGAAAACTTATTCTAGGTTTGGCTGGTGTCTTTTTGCAGTGACTTCCGCGTATCCTACCAACGAGCTGCTTCTCCTTTGTTGTATGCTTTGAGTAGGAGATCCATTTATCATTGCTGGCTTTGAGTTGGTACATTGATATCAATGCTGCAGGTAATCTTCAAATATCTTTGTTTTGCTGAGTCTGCCTGCTACATTTGGTGTTTTGATTGGTACTGCTTTTGGCATAGCTGAGCAGAGACATCTGAGTCTTAAATCATCTTCTATGCAAGGTCAAAGAGTTAAAGGTCTTGTTCTGGGCCTACTAGAACATTATTTTGATGATGACAGCGATTGCGAAGAAGATTCTTCTAGTTGTACTCCAGTCTCCTGATATTCCTTAGGTGTTGTGTTATGTTTAATGATTGCAATTGAATTTTATATTGATCATGATTTAATATGACTGTATGTTGTTTATATTAAAGGTGCTTTGGAATATTTTCGATCTTGGTTGTGCGATCATTTTGGATTTTGTTTATTTATTCTGGACTATTCTCCTTAGGCTTTACTTGTTATTGGGGCTGGTATTTGGACATTTTGCATTTGGACTGCTTTTTGGATTGTTTTTTTTTTTTGGTTATGCCAAATTTCACTAAGAACAAAATAAAGTTTATGTACAAATGTGAAAGAAAAGAAATAGAAAATACAAAAAAAAGGAGAAGAAAAGAAATCCATGAAACTCGACATCCCCAGGTAATCTTGGGTTGTGGCTCAAGCACCTGATACATGATCTTCAAATCCAGCTTCAATCATCATTCTCTTGACTTTCACATACCCAAGGAATGATATCAAAGCGACATTGATCTGAACTTTTAGCTTCTCAGGTTGCCTCATAAACCTCAAAGTTTGCTGGTACATGTCTCTACAAGCCTCATTATTGTCAACTTATCAAAGACAGCTCTGGTGCACAATTCACCTTGCAAAAAATATCAATTTATCAGCCTTATGCAAGAGTCATAACTGATTTTGTCAGCTTAACCTGCACGTATTTGTTCTGAGGCATAACGGAGTCATGGTTATCAACTTATCAATCACTAGGACTTGTACACAGCTTAGCCTTCTCGCTTAATAGCCTGAATAGTTGTGGGAATTTGCTTTGAACGACATTTTTGAGTAGTGAAAGACAGGCAGGAGAGGATGCAAATAATCTGGTTTTTCAACTGCTCTAATGATTTGAAATAGAAAAACATCATGTTGGGAGAACAACCATCTTAGTTTAGTGGAAATATCCAAGAACTATATGGATTGATCCTTCAATTAGCAAGTTACCAACATTTTTAAGCAGGTACTCAAATGAAATTCCGTTGTACCATGTTCGACTTCACAATGAGAGATGTCATATGTTTCATCTGTTGCATCTGTTGGTCAGCTATGATGCTAATTCTTGTTCTTTATCCACCAAAGCTGTTTAGTTTTCTGCTTTCTCAGGTTGGCATCATATAAATTTTACTTGATTGCTAACAGTAAATAGCTTCCTCTGCCCTCTGGATCTGATAACAGTCAGGTTTCTTCAAGACATGGAAATTGTGTATCCTACATACATGTTAGAAAATCCACTCTTATCATTAAATTCAATGTGGAGCAAAGAGAGAGAGGGTTTATCCAAATTCATAGAGCTCCAGACCACAGGGGCTACCCAGATCACTCCTTAAAAGGTAATGCAGCACAGGGGATTTATCTGCCAGTCAGTGAGTGAATATGGACAGGTTCGACAATGTCTGTTAGATGTAATCCAAAGCCAATATGTCATTTGGATATTTTCCCCAATGTATATGCAGTTAGGGTCTCTTACTTGAAAGAAACACATGTTTCTAGCCTTCCATACAAGACAGACCATGGCTATCCAGATTGATTTCCATACTGCCATGTTGATCCGTGCAGGCTTCGCTAATATAAATGCTTGAAAGGAAGGAGAATGTATACCCTTACTTTATATCAGATCAATCTTTGGGGTAGATAACCAATACTTTATAGTTGTCCATACCTGCGCCACAAAAGAACAGTTTTGAAATATATGTTCTAAAGATTTAGTACATGTTTGACAGATGGAACATCTTATGTCTTGTTCTGGTAGTATGATGTGTCTCCGCTGTAATGCTTCATTTGTTGGTAATGCATCTTGAAGAAGTTTCTAGACAAAGATAATAACTTTCTTTGGTGCCATGGCATTCCATATGAAGGTGATAGCTTCTGCTTCCTGTTCTGAATATACTAAAGTGTATTCTGCTATGATCCTGGTATAAGCCTTTTTAATTGTGTATTTTCCTTCTCTATAGTATATGTCCATGTGTGATTGGATAAGCATGCATCCTGCAGAAAAAGATGGAGATTAGTTAGTTCTGGAAGTTCTGAGTCTCTTAGTACTCTCCT
>JAOWBN010254888.1:0-11431 GCA_028565015.1 Pinguicula moranensis | reverse complement strand
TTTTGGCGTAGCGGATTCTGCGCCCGCCCGCTTAGTTTTGGCCTGCTTAGCGTTTCGGGCCTTTCGGCCAGCAAAATTGTCTTCCGCAATTGTAACTTTCGGCCTGCTTCACTTCACTTCATCGCGCCCCAAAATTACACTCACAGTTTCACTTCATCGCGCCCCGCTTCTCGTCTCTCGATTCTCGAACGTTCTTCCATCGCAACTGTCATTCTGCCGGCCGGCGCGAGATAGGGCTTCTCCTTTGTGCAACTTGTGCTGCTTCGCCACGAGGTTTCCATTCCCACACTGTATCCACGAGGTTTCCATATTTAGGGCTTGTCTTATCCCACACTGGGCAGCAAAGAGCGAACATTGACCTAGGAGGCGAGCAATTCCCTAAATTTTTCGATGTAATTGAAGGCAGAGGAAAGATTTCGTGAGACTCTGCTTGGCAAACGGGTCGATTACTCAGGTATGCTTGTGCTCTGAAATTTACATATAAAACTTATATATACTTTTTTGCCTATGAACAGAACATAGGAAGAGAAATTTTGTTCTCCACATATGTTGCTAGTTGCTTGTTCCTTCTTGTCGATGGATGGCAAAGATATGATATACTTCGATATCCCATTATGCATCATGCCCTTGGCTTGATTCTATTCACGTAGTCTGGAGTGAACTTGACCCTCCTTCAGAACCTTTTAACAACAGATTTAAAGAAATCAATGATCTGAAGTCGTATGTGGTTTTCTCAATTGATGATGATATTTTTTTGCTAATTTTCTGAAATGCTTTGCACTTTCTTTTTTTTTGTCAAAAGGCAATCAGAAAAATTTAGCCATATTGTCTTGTAACTTGTTCTGTTTTTGAGTGATTAAAGATGTTAGCTATATTTGAATCTTGTTATCATGCTGTGTGTTATCTTTGGAATATGCATAGTGATTTTTTTGCTAATTTTCTGAAATGCTTTGCACTTTCTTTCTTTTGTCAAAAGGCAATCAGAAAAATTTAGCCATATTGTCTTGTAACTTGTTCTGTTGTTGAGTGATTAAAGATGTTAGCTATATTGCTTCATAGGTAACACGTGTTAACTGCATTCCGCTGGATTTTTAGGTGACTAACTTCCGTTGTGGGGGATAGATATATAGTAGGGTTCAGCTACAGCCTTTTTCTCATGGATCCTTTTCTGCAATAAGTTTCATGAAGAGCTCTTCCTCTAAATTTTTCTGCTTTTAAATTTTTCTACTCTAAATTTTGGCTTTTGTTCAAACTTCATATTAGAATTTTTTCAATTTTTTCAATATGTTCAATCTGCTCTTTCTTTTGTTTAATTTTTTTGCAACAACTCCTGCTTAAGCTACTTGGGGACAAGCTGGCGTTCAGTTGCTGCTATTTCAGCTGCTACTCCTGCCAGTTCTTCCGAGTACTGGGACACTGAACTATTTCAGCTGCTACTACTGAACTTGAAAGGAGAACTTACTATTAGAGGTACTGAGACTATTAGATCATTCTATCTATAGATGTCGGGGAAGCTAACTGAACAGACTATTATATACAATTTTTCTGCTCTAAATTTTTTCAATTTGTTCAAACTTCAGATTGTTCAAGCTACAGCCTTCTAATTTTTTTCAATTTGCATTGATTAGAATTTTTATGGCTAAATTTTACAACATCAATTCACAACAATGTGTATAACCTTTAGACGCCTGTTTTTGTTTTAGGTTAGCACCTATTCTGTATTTGTGGTCGTTGTAGTGGGGGTTTCAGAGCACACAATCGACTGATTGAGGTAAATGAAGTGGCAAAGATTGATAAGTAACTTTTGTTGGGTTCTATTTTTTTATTAATTAGTTTTCTTGTTGGGTTTTGTAGATGGAAGGTGAGAGGCCTGGTCAACATCTTAAATTGCCTCCTAAAGCTAAACCAGCGAGAAAATGAAAGCGTTCGTCTCCCGCTTGGGAACACTTTGTGGATGTTGAGCCAAATGAGCCAGAAGATCCCAAGGCAGAGTGTATTTACTGTGGTGAAATTATTCCATACCATCGTGTTAGGTATGGGACATCCCTCATGTTGTCTCATACTCGAACGTGCAATGGAAGACAGAATGCAGAAGGTAAGGATGACCCCTACCAACAGTTGCTATCATATGATTCAAAATTACATGCAGGGGATCCTTCAGTTGTTGGTGATTTGAGAGTTGATAAATATGATGAGCGTAAATTGAGGCGGTCGGTTGCAGCGTGCATAATGTTGGACAAACTTCCTTTTTCTCAAGTTCGGAAGGATTTAGTCAAATGCTTCATACATTTGAGCCCTGATGGCCAGGCGTATCTCGAAGAACTGTCACGCATGACTGCATGGCATTGTTTGTCGAGGAGAAGGAAAATTTGAAGGTTAAACTGTTGGAGCTAAAACCTCGCATATGTTTCACCACAGACACTTGGACTTGCAGAAATCAGAACACGACGATATGTGCCTGACTTCACATTTTATAGATAGCAGTTGGGTGTTGCACAAGCATATAATCGTCTTTCAGAAGCTTGACAATCATGCTAGAATTGGAATATCTCAGCAATTGACTCATTTTATGGATCTTTGGGGTTTGGAAAAGGTGTTGACAATCACTGTGGATAACGCGACTCCTAATGATAAAGCCTTGTCAGATTTTAAGAAAAAGCTGGCTGAAAGATTTGAAAGTATTGCTGGACACATCATTCAGAACCATGATCATTTACAGGTAACTCCCCAATTACTTTTAATGCGTTCATTAATTAACTTTAATTTCTTTACTTTCTTTTCTTAACTTTCAGGTACGGTGCAGTTTCTACATTCTGAATTTAATTCTAAAGGAGGGATTGGACGAGTTGGGAACCACCGTTGAGAAGATGAGAGCTCTCGTGAGGTATCTGCGGTCTTTGCCGAAGAGATTGGATTCGTTCAACATGTATGTATCAATACATGCTAGCATTGAAAAGCATATGGGGTTGAAGTTGAAGAATGACATACCTACAAGATTGAATTCAACTTACACAATGTTTAAATCAGTGTTGCATTACGAAGATGTGTTTGTGAGGATGATTGATACGGATAAACAACTTGATCACTATTTGAGTTTTGATTCAGAAGGAAGAAAAAGAGACATAGATTTAATACCTATCCAGATGATTGGATCCAAGTCAAAAGTTTCACAAAGTTCCTAAATATCTTCTACGATGTTACACTGAAATTCTCTGCATCAAAGAGCGTGACTGCAAATATATTTTTTCAGGTAATAATTTTGCATAAGATTAATAAGGCGTACATTGTTTCTAGTAGCTACATATCTCAACTTTATATAAATGTTTTATGCAGGAAGTGGCAAAGATTGATAAGCAACTGCAGCTTTATTCTGTTGATGAAGATGAATGTTTGAGGAACATGGCCACAAGAATGCAAATGAAGTTTGATAAGTATTGGGGAGAGTTTACTCGTGTAGATTTAGAGCTTCCTGAAAGAGAAAGGCAAGATTCGAACAAGAGGCCTCTGAATCATTTTTTGATGGTTGCTACTGTATTGGATCCTCGTGCAAAAATGAAGTGGTTCAATTGGTGGTTCTCAGTAAAAATGTCCAGAGAAAGGAGGATCGATGCTTATAACAAGGTTAAGCGGGCTGTAAGAATTATCTTTGAAGAATATGATGGGATATATGGTAAATCTTCTAATCCGGATGGGGTGGGAACAAGTCAGCCTGATGTTTCACAAGATGACTACGGCTTTGGTTCATTCACTGATGATATGAGCAGTGTTGAAACCAAATCCGAGCTTGAGCTATATCTTGATGTGGCGTGTGTGCCACTATCAGGCCCTTTTGATATTTTGGAGTGGTGGAAAGTGAATGAGTCTACGTATCCTGTTCTATCACATATGGCACGAGACGTGCTTGCCATTCCGAATTCCACGGTTCCATCCGAAGTCACATTTAGCATTGGTGGTCGAGTGCTGGATTCAAAACACTCGTCTCTAACTCCTACCATAGTCGAGGCACTAATCTTGAGCCAAAATTGGGTATCCAAGATTTCAAAGGACATAGAAACTGGAGATTGTGAAGATATGGCGGAGGTTGAAACTGCAGAGGTGGAGAAAGGTAAATTATTTATTCTACAACATTTACTGTCTAATAGTTTACCGTTAACGTTTAACTTTAACCAATAAGTATGAACTTATTTTGACTTTTGAGTGATGTGTAACGTGGTATGCAGAGCTTCTTCAGACTCCACAAAATTTCAAATGGTAGCTCGTGTTGGTTGTACGCTGCTCTATTATTTGAGGTAAGGGATTTTCGTAGTATTATTTTTTTATTACGTGGTATGCACAGCATATGTTCTGAAGGTCCTGCAAAATATGAAGTTAAACACTGCAATATTACACATTCTTTTACTAATTTATCTGATTGAAATTTGAAGGGTTTTGTTTTTGGCTTACAAGAATTTGTTTTATGGGGTATATTTTCTGTATCAGTGGGCACCAGATGACTTCCAGGGTCGTAAACATTTGTGTGAATTTTTAAGTTCTAACCAAATTGATGGGACATGGTGAAATTCCACCTATCTTTGCCAAAACCAAACTCTCAAGACAATTTTTTGACACCTTGCCCTATACTTTACTCCATGAATCACCATGAAAGATGGAGGTTACTGGTAATCTGATGTTTCAACCACTTCTCATTTGTCTTTTCTGATGCAGCAAAGTTAGTGTCAACAGGAACATCTATGAAAAGGAAATCCATATATTCTCTGGCACCGGTGAAATTTGTTTCACATGAAAAAAACTGATATTCATTTTGATGAGACAGTGAGTTTTCAGAACAATCAAGAGTTAATTGTTACATTTCTGAGTTATATAGTGTGGACTGTGGAGTGGACTGTACTTTTGCATATAGTATAACTGTAGTTAGCCGTTCTGAATTCTGGTTGCATAGAGTTTCATTGTAGTTATATAGTGTGTTGTGCAGTGCACATATGTTCTGAATCTTCTGAGTTCTGATGGTATCACTGTACGCGAAATTTGGAATGTAATTGTATCACTGTAGTCTGTACTTTTCTAATGTTCAGACTTTGTAGTAGTGCATTCAGGAAAAATAATGCGGAATCCGCATCCGCTTCCTCGCGGGCGGATGCGGATTCCGCATCCGCTCGCTCCGTGAACTGTGCAAAATTTGCGGGTTCCGCATCCGCCCGCAAAATTATGTGAAGCAGACGGATGCGGAACCAAAATGTCATTTCCGCATCCTTCGCGGGCGGAACGCGGAACGGGCGATTCCAGTTTCGCCCGCTCTGCTGCCCACCCCTAAAGCAAACCATTTTTAGCATGGAAAGAGCATCCAGTTTCATCTAAAGCACCCAAGAAATCAAGTTTCTTTTTAAATATGGTATATACCTAACTTCAAATAAGCATACACTTCTACTATAGTCATCAACAAATTTATAATATTTGTACCATTTACAGAACACTTATTGTGGTTACCCATATACACAACTCTTATTTTTGACTCATCAAGTTTTTTAAATCAGTGCTTGTGTGGACTCATGTGAAGTGTACACCCTGATTCTAAAACTCATTCAGAATAGGTAAGATCTTTAAAAATAGTAAGGACTTTAGCCAAATAATCAAAAATAAATAGCACATCACTAGCATCGTCATGATTTCCTAAGGTAGCCACATTAGACTCCTATTTTTCATATTGTTTCCTAAGACAACTATATCAATTTCTTTTCGGATGTCTTGCCTTATGGCATTAATGACTTTCCTACTTTCTTATCTTTGTTGTTCCTATTATTGTTTTCTTTCTTCTTTTTCTTAAAATTCTGATCATTGATTTTATTACTAAATTATTATGTCATAGCTTTCACAAACGAAGCATTTGAGTTCTTTTTATTATTTCTTAACTCTAACTACCTAGCTTTAAGACCTGACAAGATTATTTCAACCTTAGGCACTACACTAGAATACTGTAAAACATTCTTAACTACTAAAATAATCTTCAATTAGGGAGTTTAGTAATATTCGAAAAACTTGATGGGTTTTTCAGGTATAATAAATTTATACACAAAAATAAGTTAAATTACGTAAACACTCACTTTACCGCAAGCATACGGATGTAGTTGTGTAAGTAAAAATAGGATCGAATCCCACAGGAAGTGGTTGGTGTTGAGAGTTGTTTCAAGTGTGACTACCTAAACTAATATGCAAACATAAAAAGATGAAACTTATTTTTTTTTTAATATAAGAAGAAATTAATATAAACAAAGAATTACGAAATAACTTAACTACCACTAAAATTTTAAACACTTGAGATCATGATAAAAATAAACAGGGATTAATGGATACTCCTAAGTATGACTAGGGTGACTTTAATTTCCTTAATTTATGCAAATTTACATGCCAAGGTTAAATTGATTAGGGATGATGCTTTTACGCTCTAGTTTCTTATGTCTAGTACTCCTAAAATTATTGGTTAACTCACTCTGTCGAGTTATACCTAGCCAAGTTTCAACTAACTTATCTGCATCTTCCTATACTTAATTTCAAAGTAAACAGGAGACTCATTCAAGTGCGTGTTCACATTAATAATTAAGTGCAAGAAATTCACTTTTTTCCTACCTTATGTCTAAGCATAGGTTTCAAGTTATATTTGACAATTATCGCACAATATGCCAATAAAGAGTTAACCAATATTGTGTATTTTCACGTAATTTATTTGGCCAAAATAAATCACATGCCTTTACTAATTTAATTTGTCAAATAGACTAATCACAAATAATCCAAGACATGAAACTCACACTCACAAAAAATCAGTCACCCATCTGTCAACTTAGCAGTATAAAAATAATTTAGCTATGCATATTTAATTTGAAACAATACCACATAAATTTAAATAATTAAAATATAATTAAAATCAAAGAATTCAAAAAAATTCCCTAAAGAAGCAATTCAATCCAAGCTTTAATCCTCAATCTCTAGGCGGTGAAAATTGTCAAATTAAAATCTTTTTTTGATTCCTCAGCCGTCAGCCTCTGTCTCTTTTCTTTATCTTGAATTTCTTCACGTGAGCTTCCTTCACGTCAAGTTGTCGTCCTTCTTTGCTTTTTTTTCTCTTTGTATTTCTCCTCTATTTCTTCCTTCGTGAACTCTCTCTGCCGCCTAGCACCTTTCCCTCTTTTCTTTTGTTTTCTTTTTCGTGACTTTTTATCTCCACCTTTTTTCTTGTGCGGCTGTTTCCTTCACTGAATTTTTATTCTGCGACTGCGTGTCCCCTCTTCTCCACGCTTTGGCATTTGGGCTTTGACTTGGTAGAAATTAGTTTGCCCAATTGAAATGCTAGGCCCAAAATCTCTTTTTTTTAATTAATTTTCATAAAAATTCATAAAACAAGTCAAATAAAAATCATGCCATTATTTCAATAAAAATCACTAAAATGACTTATTTATAATTATCAACAAGTGTAAAATCATAAAAAATAAATAGGTATATTTGATTTCAATCAACAAGCCCTCTGTCGTGGAAAAAATCCCTCATAGACTGATTCACGAATTCCCCACTGTTATCAGCCGAAGGATGCGGATTTTTCTCTCGAATTGAGTTTCAATCATCGTGTAAAATGCAATAAATAATGAATAGACTTCAGATTTATTCCGCATAGAGTAGACCCATGTCATTTGAGAACAGTCATCGATAAATAAGAGGAAATATCTATATTCACCAAAAACTGTACCCGGAGCAAGACCCCACACATCAGAATGGACCAAGGAAAATATTGAAGTGCTACAGGAGTTATTCAATGCATATGATTGACAACGAGTTTTTGCTAAGTAACAAATATCGTAAACAAAATCTGTTTTCTATGAAAATAAATGAGGTAACAAAAGTTTCAGATACTAAACTAACAGATGTCCCAAGCGACGATCCAATAACCACAATTGGCGATCCATGGGGCCATGAGATAGCATTGCAGTACCAGGTTGAGCAACCTCGTCCACATAGTACAATCCGCCTCATTCAATGTCACGCCGAATAATCCCCCTAGTCCGAAGATCCTGCAAGAGACAGAAGTAAGGATAAATAAGGACTCTGCAATTTAATTCCACAGTAACACGGCTCACATATAATATTTTGCAGGAAAGATATGGGATATATAGGCAATTTTCCAAGTGTAGAGACAGTGACATCTCAATAGATTCGGCTCCTTCCACTGGTGATACCCACCCATTTGTTGTTTGTACACATCGTTTCCTTGGTTTAGAGAATGTAACCAGGTCATGGGCATTGTTGGTCAAAGTATCGGTGGCGCCACAGTCAAGCAACCATCGATCGGCTAAACTTGAATTTCCGAATTGAGTTTTATAAGCCACAGATTTGGTTGATGGTTCATAATCTGGGTCGGGAGCAAGATCAAAACACCCAGGCCCTAAATACTTTGGTTTAAAAAAAATTGGACTGATTTTGGGGCAGTTTCATTTTTTTTGGATTTAGGGAGGTTGTTTTGGAGTTCTGGGGCGGTTTTGGATTTTTATGGAAGAGTTGGGGCTGTTTTAAAATTTGACGAAAGAGTGGGGGTTGTATCGGGTTTTCAGTGAGTTTGTGGGGGCAATTCGGGATTATGGATATTCGGTGGGGCTGTAACGGAATATCCCGATTCTTCTGGGGATGTATATAGAAGGAAATGGAATCCGGGGGTATCAACGAGTCACAAAAATCCATGGGTTTATCTGCAAAAAATGGTAAACTGCCAGGGTAAATTTGCAATTCATGAGCCCTAGGGTCCGAGAACAACGTGTTCTCGACCCTGCTACCTTCTTGCTACGCATCGGATTTTCTGCGAGGCCGTGCACGGTTGCGACGCCTCCGATGACCCCTGTTTTCTATTCACTATCGTTGCTAGTGGAGATCTCCGTGTTTCCCACAGTGGCGGCGGTTATCCCACGGGGATGGGATTTATCCTTGAAAAACCATTCGGGAAACCCAATCCGTTTAAAACACTTCTCCGTTGTATGTCCAATTCGTTGGCAATCGGAGCATTACAACTTCGATTTGTCGACACTGGACCCCCGGGATGATGATTTCGGGCCTTGGTTCACCGGATCTGACCATTGTTTGTTGTAAAAACCGCTGCCTACCCCTGAAGTCGAGTCGCCGCCGCCGTGAGTAGGATTTAGGATGTGGAGTCTAGCTGCTTCACGGCGGAACGACGAGTAGGTCGACTCCACGGTGGGGAGCGGATTTGCCTTGAGTAGATCTCTCTTTGTCGCATCAAATTCACTGCAAACACTTGCAAGAAACGGGAACAATCTGGTATCTTGTTTAAGCCAATTGAAAGTGGCAATGTCTTCCGGGCATTTCATCGGATTTGGCTGTCTACTGTCGACTTCCTGCCAGATTCGTTGGAGGGTAGTATACAAACCCTCAAGACCTATTTGGTTTTGAATCTGTCCGTTGGCTCAAACAGAAAGGTTGAACAGTTGGAGGGAGTCACCCCACTGTTGTACATGATTGCTAATCCATCCCACATTGCTTTAGCTGAAGCGTAGGATCCATCGCTGTTAGTAGGCACAAACAAACATTGAGATCCGTCTGTTCCTCGTGTTTGTACTTCGGGTCATTGGATTGTGGAGGTTCATCAGTGAGGTGATGAAGCTTGCCTTTTCCCCCTATTGCCATCTTGACTAGGCGGCTCCAAAGGGCATAGTTCTGATCATTCAACTTGACAGTGATGGAAATTGGGAGATTGGGATCGGTGGTTTGAAAATTGTTGAGTATTTGGGTGAATTGTTTGGTGAAATCCTCAAGGGCAGGGCTTGCAAGTGGCAAAGCAACCGGAGTTTCATTGTGGTCGTCGACCATGGTAGATAGAGTAATGGCCGGCGATGGTTGTGGTAGATGATAAGAGTTTGTTTCACAGGTCTGATCGGAACAATCGTTCCATACGCTCTGATACCATGTTGGGATTGAAAGATCTCAATTCTTGTTATTTTCTTTGATCAATTGTGTGTACATTTAAAGGGAATTGGGGGGATATCTAGATTAGCGAAGATCATGTGATAAGTAAAGGATCCCTATAATCAAGTGATCCTTCCTTTTACATAGGGTTGACATGATCTTCCCTAATTGATTCTAATTAATTCTAACATAGATTGCTGGTGAATTATTCCTCTGTTGGCCGCATAATCCCATAACTGTAGACATCACCATAGAGATTAATTTGTAGTTGCTCCAGCAATACTTCCATGTGCAAATATAGGGAAACATGCAAAGATTCAAGAGGATTTTTGTGACATGATAAAGTGCTAGAAAAAAAGTTTAGGTACTACTAATGGAGAATGCACACAAATTGTTATTTTCTAGAAAGAATAAGAATCCCAGTGGAGTTAAAAGTTTGAGAAGAAGAGTTTAATGGGAGATGGGTCCAATTCTTGTAATGTCTTCTAATATGGAAGGTTCAAGACTTCAAGGTATCAGCATCACCATCAAACTCCTACATTTGGAAGAAGTCAAGGGGGTCCCCACCCCCCAGGACAGGACAGCACACAAACTAACTTGTGACCTCAACTTTCAATTGCCGCGACCCCATTTATTTTACCAAGAATGATATAGCGCACGACTCTGTCGCACGTGTTCAACACGAAGGGGGCAAAATGACCAAAATATCTCCGTATTGGGTTCCGCGTCAGTGTTTAACACAGGAGTATTTTGGTCATTTCGCCCCATTTCGTGCGATTCGTGCGCGAAATGTCGCACGAAATGTGTCGTGCGCTATATCAGTTTTGCTATTTTACTAAATGATAAGGTAATGTTTACCATGTAAAAGTGAAAACTCATATATATGTATATGTGTATATATATTATACCAAAAAAAATCTGATACCTGATAAAAGAAAATGAAATGATTAGATCTGCTTGTTCTGCGCCTATGGGTCAATATAGATTATTTTCATAAAAGACTTGCGTAAAAAATTAATGGTTCAAATATTATCATTTATTTAAAAAATGACTATAAAAATATATGCAATATCATTTTGCATATAAAAAATAACAATCAGTATTCAAATTTTCTCGATACCGACCGAAAAAACTCGATACCGAAGCAAAATTATTTGGTATCAATGTTTGGTATCCAATCCCAAAATTTAATAACCAAATATCCGAACTTATTTGAATATTCGAATCGATAACGATCAATTATCTATTACCATTCAACAATTTGACATGTCATTATCATGAAAACTGATATAGCGCAAGAATTATAGGCGCAAGAAACACAAGAAAGGTGGAACACGTATGGATGAACAATTGGGATTGATGTTTAACACTTGGAAATTGGTGTTTAATAGTCAGGAATTGGCAGGGGCGGAGGGAGGGGGGGAGGGGGGGACAGTGATATGAACCTAGCCAACAAGTGTAACTAAATCCAATACCA
>JAOWBN010254877.1:0-11432 GCA_028565015.1 Pinguicula moranensis | reverse complement strand
GTCGTCATCGGTTATTTCAGATCCGGTTGCCCTAAGTTCGGTAACAATAGTCTTCGCTGTGTCCAAATACTCGGCACAGGTTCTGGATCCTTGAGAAAGGGTCTGAAGGCGCCGTCGAAGGTCGAAGATTTCTGTCTTCGAGTTGCCACCGTATTTCGTGGCGAGAAATTGCCATTTTTCTGCTGAACTTTTGAGATGAAATGTGCGGTGAAGAACTCGATCGGATAGAGTCGAATTGATCCAACTCAAGCTGTACTGGTCCTTTTTAAACCATAAGGTGAAATCAGGATTCACCTTCTTCGGTTCGTCATCGCCAGCCGTAGCAAGAAGAAATTCCGCAGGCGGTCTCTCGCTGCCATCCACTATACCCATCAGATCATTGATCCTGAGGATGGGAACAATTTGAGACACCCAGACCAAATAGTTTCCTCCATCGCATTTGGAGATTGTTACGGATGGAAGATGTGGTGCAGAGAAAGAAGAGGCTGCCATGAGTCGAATATTAAGATGTCTGGAAAAGACTTGACAACTCAATCCGCAGAGCACAGATTACAGGCAGGTGAATGTTGAATCAGGAATTAAACAAAGAGGCGTGAGCCGTTTAGCTCTGATACCATGAAAACATTCAGATTTATGAAGAAGATAAACAAGATTGCAGATTTGGCAATATGAAGATTGAGAGAAGATTCAAGGTAATGGGATTATCTTCAATGAATAAATCTATACAATACATGTACATATATATAGATGTGTGAGTGCAAGTGTGAATACAATCTTTCCAAAACATATTCCTTGATTTCAGGTAAATGTTCCTGACTTCCTTTGTTCTTGGTTTTCGGCTGTTGGTGGTTGGCTGTCTTTGTTGAATTCTTGATCCATGACTATAGTAGTTGATCCATGATTTTCTTTCTTAGTGTCATTGCTAACATCCTCCCGCAAGCGAGAGGGGGGTACGACCACTAGGAGCTTGGTCCGCAAAAACAGAAAACGAGTTGTCCCAAGGCTCTTGGTAAAAATATCAGCAAGTTGATCATGGGTGCTAAGGTGACGAATGACAATGTCATTATTAAGAACATTTTCTCGAATAAAGTGATTGAACAAGATTATAAAGTTATAGAGAAGTTAAAGATTGATAAAAGAGAATGAAGAGAATTTGAGACAAGACGCAAGCTAATCATTATTTCTCACTTCAATATAGAATTTGTGTAATACATGTACATATATAGATGTAATTTATTTACACATTAGACAACACAATCTTTACACTACAAGATCCTTGATTGTAGGTGGATGTTCATGACTTCTTTTCTTGGTTTCGGCTGTTGGTGGCTATCGTTGAATTCTTGATCCATGGCTGTCTTTGTTGAATTGGTTGACCCATGATCGTCTCTATCAGGATTATTGCTAACATCAATGTGGGAATAGTCAAAAGATTGACATGTAGCTCTTGCCTTGATCCAATTCCAAACATAACCTGCGTGCTGGTAAATAACATCGGTTGATAAAATTTTATTAAGTACAAATTTTGTTTAAGAAACCAAAACCGTATGTACAACGTGTGGTCTACACATTCCCGGACAAAAACTATTTACATTGGTTGACAAAGTTCGGAAGTGATATGGCGCAAGAGCATATCACTCCAAAATCACAAAAAATCATCTTATGGACCAAAATACCCCTGAACTCCTCAGCAACATTAAATTTATTGTGGGTGTATTTTTGTCCATACTTGAGATTTTTGTGTGATATGTTCTTGCACTATATCACTTCTGGATAAAGTTGTCTGATTCGAATTCAATCTTACATATTTCCTCACCACCCAAAATCTATGCACATTGTATAGGTTCTAATACAGTCCCATAATAAAATAAAAAAATTAGAAATCTCTTTTAAGTTGTATTGAAGAATCAATCAGAATTCATATAATAACCATTCTACAAAAAGATTTAGTTTTGGCTACTCCATTGATGAGTGGATGGTACATCCATCGCATGCCTACATAGATGTAAATAATTTTTGCCACAAGGCATGGTTTTTAAAATTGTATGTACTTTTTATTTTATTTTTTAAAAAAATGGATTAACCCCCCACCCCACCCCCACCCAAAAAAAAAAAATACCCATTCTTGAACTTGTAGGGATCAAGATGTAGATTTATTCTACTAACCACTAGCGCTACATTTTGGGGAATCAATTTTAGAAGGGGTATATTAAAATTAAACATGGGAGGCAATAGCAAAATTAGGGTTTAGGATTAAGACTTTAGGTGTTTGAATTCTAAAGATTTAGAATTTTGAAATTTAAGATTTTGGATTTTTGGTGTCACGGTTATTGATTTTAAAGTTCTAGTTTGCGACTTGAGAGTGAATATATAGGTTGGAATTCGAAAAAGGAAAAAGTTTGATCTAACAGTGTGGTGTGGCAAAACTGCTTAACACACAGACATAGCAAGAATCTTCATTGTTTTCTTAAAAATATTATATTCGCCTCCCCCAATTTGTTAGACCTGCATTCCCCGCCCCTTGTAGAAACTCCACACTCTGCTTCTGAATGGGTCCTTTTCAACTGAAGAAGAAAGGAATCCTACTTGAATGCTCGAAGCATTTAAATCCGAGGACTTTATACAAATGGACCCAAACAGAAAACCCGAAAGTGACCAATTTTGTGCTGAAAAATGGCATGCAGGCTTCCGAAGAAAACAGGACCATTCCATTCCATGTGAGCCCCAAAAGCATGGACAATAGTCAATACTGTCGTACACTGTACTCGCTCACATTTACTTCCTGTGGCCTAAGTTTTGCCCATAAGCTCCTGTCAATTTTTCTGTAGAAAGCTACAGGTTACTTTAAATGAAATAGGCTTTAATCAAATTGAGATGAAATGAAATTAGATTTCTGGTAGGGTTTTTCCTGTTGTTGTTTTTATTTGGATTACAAAGGTTCCTAACTAGGGGCTAAGTTGAATCCGAATTAGTCACTGTCATTAATTACACTGATAATGATTAGAATCTTTTCCCAACAACATTTTATCAACACTTTCTTCAATATCTCGGGAAGTTGCTTTCCTTGGAAACTCTTCCATGATTCATGATACCTGACGTCGTCGTTTATTGATATCCATAAGATCGTCTTCAACGGCCGGGGCCCCGTAATTTGAAAGGGAGAGTCACTCTCAAGTTTCAGTTTCAAACTCCTTAATGATTCACCATAATACAAGTACGGCACAATTTATTTTTTTTTGGGACTAAATTGAAGTTTTATCAATCATTTTTTATGGTTAAAGTCAAACAAAATACAAAATAACCGAATATTCATTAGAGCTAATGTTGTATAATAACCCCAACTTTCCTACATGGCTCGCAAGGTTGATAGACACTTTGCTCCATACAACAGAGATTTTTTTTTTTGCCCGAAATAAGTTATTTTATTAACATCGAAAGATAGTACGTGATGGACAACTCATGTCCCTTCGAGGATAACGAGCTAAAGTAGGAAATTTCTCCGCCTCCTTAAAATCTTCCCCGTCAAACCTTGGGCAAGGAAAATCCGGGGATAGGAAAGAATATGGCAGAAAAGACCTCTTTTTACATTTGTGTTTTATGACTAAGTATTTGTGTTGTGGCATCATCCTTTGCTGATTCCATCATTGGTTGTCTTGCTGCAGCAATAGTTGAATACTAGATGGAAGGGAGCTGTTTGATGAGAATAGAAAGTCCCCGTGAATGACTCCCCACTTTACAATAGAGATAAAGTAGTGGGGATCATGGCTTAAAGCTCCATGTAAAGTAATCACCATGTGTAAATTGATGTTCGTCCAATATTCTTTTGGCTAAGTTTAATATGTCATTGTAATAGTATCCTGCTCATTCTATCTGCGCATGATATAGGGAAGGCTCCATCTTTCTATCCTCATTCTTCCTCTGTTTTCCTTAGATAGTTGGCTTTCTTGAAATAATATCTGATTCATCCCGGTGGAGCCTTATTTTGCAAGGGAGTCCATTATATAATTTATTTCTTAGTACTAATGTGTCACTTCAATATATAAACATGCCATACCGTGGAAAAAATCATCCCAATAGTCCCAGAGGTACAATATATCACACCCATGATGCCGAAGCCATTTGGCCAACATCATGGAGTCCATCTCTATTGTTAGTTATGAATAATTTCAATTATGTATGGGTTAGTGGAAAAGAAATATTGTAAAAGTTACAATCCTTACCCAATTTATCCCACAATCCAACCTAAAACTCTCTATTCCCCATCTATATGTATCCTACGGACAATTAATGAAAAAGATGACTTCAATATATATCGTATTTTTAACATGATATCAGAGTAGGTTCTGATTCTTCAAACTGACCTGTAAACTCATCATTTACGGAGAAAATTCAATTTTATCCACCATGACAGATCCACAACTCACAAGCGGCAAATCCGCCAAGGAGACGAATGCTCCGGCGGATCTACTTGCCCAGTTTGCCTCCTTACGCAACACTATCCCACAAAACTATCAACCCATCGTGCTAAGCACAAAACTGCAACATGATAAATATTCACTATGATCGTGGCTCATGAAGGTAGTCATCGGAGGCCAAGGTCGCCTACATCATTTTACCCCCAACCCACAATCTTCGGCTGCCACCGAAAAAGAATAACCACGTTGAGAGCAAACGGATTTGTGTGTCTGTTCCTGAACACTTGACAATATAGATCGGAATTTGGTGAATTGATTCACCAAATACTCCAAGGCGAAGGATCTCTAGAAGGGTCTTGAGACCACCTACAATAGTGGCTTAAGCACCTTCCATATTTATGACTTAACCATTAAATCCAATAGGTACAGATAGGGCGACGGTTCTCTTAAAAATGCGTACACCATCTTGTAGCAAATTTGGCGAGAAATTGATCGATGGGAGCCAAATCCTATATCTTGTTCCGGCGATATGGCAATTTACCAGCGGTTTTGGCAGGAAACTCGGCTTTATCAACTCTGAGTTGTCTTACACAGTGATTTAGACAGTGTTAAATGGAAGTTGCTCAAACTCGAACCATTGCCCACCGTCTAAATCGTGTATGCCACCGTACTTCTTGAAGTCGCCTGATGCCAAATTCTATAGCAACTCATACCCAGCGACACGCAGCCCATGGCCAGTGGCCTTTCCATCCATGCACGGTCGTACAATCCAAAAAATGTAAGAAATCATCATCCCACGGTGGATTCGTGCACAAAAGCAAAATTTGGTTCTCAAATTGTCGCAGATACGACCACTTTAAAAAAACTATTTGAAACGCAAACGCAACCCCGACTGGTGGTACGAGTTTCATAAAATTCCCAAGCCTGGGGTACAATGTCAATGGTCATTGTGGGTCATCTTGAGGAGTAAGCCACCACCGACGAAGGCAAGACAAACGAGGAGATTATTGTATTTGGCGGATTTACCACGGCCATACAATTAGGGCTTATTGTATATTTTGGCAAAATTAACGGAGTGCAGCGACGAAATTCGCAATCAAGGAGGTAATAAAAAATCTCGATGTGATGTTCCTGTTTTGCCCCAACTGTGTCCAGGTACAAAGACTGTTACACCCTCCTGATTTACGGATGTGCCATCGCCAGCTTTATCCAAAATTGCAGTATGGACCTCGGTCTTCTACCAGTTTGCAGCGGAACCTGTTAGGTTCCCTAATGTCTCATTCTGGCTCAACGACTTCTATTTCACAGACTCGACCCTGTTCTTCTGTGAAATTGCAGAATCCTCCCAGACGGTTCAGTAAATTACACATTGTCCCGAACAATTTGATGAAATCAGAGAATGACCGTGGATTAATTAGTCCCTAATTTTTTAAAGCCCGGGTGCTTTGATCTGGACGATCCCAACCCCCCCAAACCCTCCTGATCATTTTTCATCAATGGTTTGTATAATTCCAGGACCCTTTGGACACAAAACTTCTCAGTGGCTTCTGACTGTAGTGCTACAGACACAATGACCTATGATGCAGTGATCTCATTACTCATACACGCCCATCGAGAATACATATATAGATGACTAATGGTGGCATTTCCAATGTTCACGGGGCTTGCTCTATCGAGCTTTGCCTATCTTAAAATTATCTAATTGCCTCCACGTTCCATCCTTATCCTGCAAATTACTTTCTATTGGCCATGTGCCATTAAATTGCATGCCAGTGATGTATCCTACATTTTTAGAATGTTTTTTGATCTTTTTTAGACTCTAATATTCTAAAATAATTTATTATTCTATTTATTAAAATATTAAAAATAAGGGTGAGAAGGTTTACGAGAAGCTTGGACAATTTAATTAACTCCTTAGGAAGCACCTTTCTAGTACCTTTCCGTCCCCTCTGCTGCTTCTGTTCGTTTGAATCCAAGTCACATGCCTAGGTCGCACCAGGTGGGAAAATTCTCTCACCATCTTTCGGCTTCGATCCTACTTTCAAGTTCAAACATACTATCAAACCATCAATGACAACTATCTTCGAAGAACTGATTGGCATCATGTATCTCAAACTTTTTTCGGGAAGACTATGCATAATATTAGCCAACCCTAATTTTGTCCTTGTTCTCGGGTCTGGGCTATCCCCATATCCCATGACTTCTCCATCTCTTCGTCCTGGGCCCCCTCATACAAACATAAAGCCTGGTTTTGGGATTGTGATTAGGCCTCCACCAAGTGAAGTTGGGTCATATCCATCACTGCCAGACGACACTCCTGCGGCTAATCCACACGTATTTTGGGTTCTTAGAGGAAGAGGAGTGTTTGTTCTCGATTTCATTCCTGACCAGGCTTCCGGATATCTATAATCCCTAGACCTATTTAAACAACTTCGGCTGCGTTTGGTAGCCAGTCTGAAGGCAGCTAACTCGCTGTCCATGTTAAGCAGATGTTTGGTAACCACATAGTTTTAAGCCCGCGACCCAAAAAGGATAGACCCGGGATTACGGCATGTTTTGTCCGCTTATTCTGTTCAGAAAATTTTGAGGGTTTGCGTTATCCGCTTTTTGACCCATATAAGAACTTACGAAAATACCATTATTTTTCAGTTTATTACGACTATGCCAGGTATATATTAGCTGTCTAATCCAATGGATCGCCAAAAATTCACGGGCGATATGCACGAGCGTCGATTCTTCTCCTCCACCTTGAACCGCTAGTCTTCCACCGCCCATTCTTCTGCAACGTATACGTGCGTCATCTCAACGGCAGCATAATCTTTCATCTTGTTCCCTACTTTTTTTATTTTTGTTTATAGCTTACATGTTTCGCACATTTATCCGCGCAGATATAGATCAAGGATTTTGAAAAAATTTAAGAATTTTTTTTCCAATTTTGTTTTGTTAGGGTTAAATCCTATTGTGTGGTCTGATTAGCATTTGTACGAGATGTGCTAAGTTTCTGTTCAATGATAGCAAAATGCAGTGGCTAGATTTCTTTTGGCTTGCCAATTTTTGTTAGATTTTGTATTTATCATTTGCGTTTGTGCGAGTTCTCTGATTTGTGTTATGATTTAGTGTTTACGGGTTCTTCATTGCCGTCATTAGGGATTGATAAGTACATGTTGTCACACTGGTTCTGTTTGATTGAATATTTCTATCTTGATGAATGCAGTGTGGAACTGGTTGTCTGAAATTATAATCTTCATGTTATTCAAAGTCAAATGTGGCATTGTACGACACTGAAAAATATTATTTTGTTTTGCAATTAAAAAAAATAGTTTAGTTTCTTGGGTTTAAGAATGAACTATACAGGTTTATTTGCTGCTTGCGTTTGAAACTACAGGTTGGCCTATTGTTTGGATTTCATATTTTCTATCTTTCTATTAGCAGGGAATGTTTTCATGATTTCCTGACACGGTCCTTGAAATTGTAAATTTTGTGTTACTCCTGGAGTGCTATCATCACTGTAACCCTTTTCTATATTTAAATAAAAATGTGACCAGCTTTTTCTCAAACTCCCAGGAGCCTAAAAACAAAAAGTTTCCAAATGATACAAATGAACATGCCATGCTCATGATTTTATAGATGTTATCGTAGTTAACGTGCATTACATAAAAAATCTGTCTTCAATAATTGTTGTTTGCTTTGCTTAGTTGATGAGAATTTCGTGCCAATTTGCTAAGTTAGGTCGGTGGGTCAGTGCTTTGGCTTGATTTTTTATTTATAATTTATGTTTCTTTACTACAAGTTTGTGTGTGATTAGTGCTAGAAGTTTTGGTTATATAGAAGTCGACCATGAATATTGTGGATGTTGCAACTGTGCTGCTGTGCACAAGAATTTTTGTCAGTGTGCTGCCCCTTATTATATCCATAGCACAAAGTGGGGAAAATAGGGGGGCACCAATGCGTAATCGCAGACATGATCGGAAGGAACCTCCTAGATACTTGATATTGGACAAGATCTCTGAAAGGTTGTCTTTCATTGAAAGGATTACTCAAGAGTCCCATAGGGAATGTTTCAAGAACCTTAGGATGTCCAACAAGGCTTTCACTAAGTTGTGCTGTTTTTTGCGAGACAAATGCAGTTTAACTGATGATCACTATGTGTCTCTGTTGAGAAGGTTGTCATCTTACTTCGGACACTTGCCCACCACGAAAAAATAGGATCCTATAAACTGATTTCCAATGCAGCGGCCAGACTATAAGACAAGCATTCCACGAGTCCTTTGATCTGTGCTCAGACTTCGTAAAAGACTCCTAGCATCGCCTACTCCAGTTGACGAAGAGACCACTGATAAGAGATGAAAATGCTTCAAGGTATATGTACTAAATTTTAGTGTAAAACCTGAATAAATCTTTTCTGAAAATATTTCATTTCTTTCACAGGGATGCGTAGGTGTACTAGACGGGACATACATACCTCTACACATTCAGGTAGTAGACCAACCTAGGTACGGGACAAGGAAGGGTCATCTTGCTACAAATGTATTGGGAGTTTATATCTTTGCTGGATGGGAGGGATCAGAAACAGATGGTCATGTGCCCCCTGATGCAATCACCCGTCTGAATGGACTCAGGCAATCAACAGGTACATTACTGTACTACGACCGTTTAGCTAGGGGCTAGCTGATTCTATATCTTAAGTTGTTTGATGCACTTATTCTGTTTGTCACATTATAACTGAACTTGAATCGCTAAATTATTTTTTCATGTGATTTATGATTTTTTTTTATAATTGTTTATTCCATTATGGTTCCCCTCACCATGTTGCAGGAATGAAAGATGGACGAGGTGACTTCTTAGAGATTCGATGAGTTATCCCAGCCCAGCAAAAGGACACGCCATTCTATAATAGCGCCTTACAAGCGACTAGGTGTTAACCAAGATGTAGCATGTAAGGACAAAGAGAAGGATACCACGTCCGAGCCAGTGAAGAAGATATATCTCAATCCTGATGAGGAGAGAGCTTTACTTTCAGAACTCAAAGACTTGGCACAAGATGGTTGGAAGGCTGGGCAGGGATAAAGGAGGGGCATGCACCAAAAGGCAGTTGCACTGGTCTGTGTTGCAGTGCGCGAAAGTGCGATAAATGCGAAGAACGTGGAAAATAAGCTACATAACTGGGGTAAACAATATCGGTTACTCAATGATTTTTCCAAGTTGAGCGGGGTAGCTATAGATGAAGAGACTCACACAGTCGTAATGGAATCCGATGACATGTGGGAGGAATACAAAAGGGTAAGAATCATATTTCCTTACGTTATGTGGCTGTTCTTTTTAGGCATTTGATCAAACTTGTTGGGATGTTTCATTGGTTTGCAGGTTAACAGCAAGTACCTCACATTGTGAGGTAAGTCATTCCCCTATTATGAGCTGTGGTGTGAATTGTTTGGCCAACACCGGGCAACTGGGTCTTGTGCAAGGGATCATGAAATGGCAGAGATAGATTCATACGCTCTGCCCATGGAGGTCCATTTGCTTGTGAATGATACAGAGGAAGAAATTGACAAGACCGAGCCCCCAGTGATGTCGACCACTGAAAAAGCTCCATCTTGTGTAGATAGTGATTCATGATTAAACCGTTGTAGGCGTAAGCAACAAAAGGTAGCTGCTGAGCCCAAATTAGCCACAAGAGTGGGAGACAAACTCGTGACTGTGGACAAACTCTTCATCCGGGACGAAAAACTCAATTCCTAGAAGGAGCACAAGCAGAACCAAGAAACTAATATGGAGAAGACTACAAAGCTCATGAAGTAACTTGATGAATTCAAAGAGTTGAACCTCGAGTCAAGGATTCGGTTAGTCGATTACCTGCTCACACACGGTGGACATTATTGTTATTGGAAGAATATGGAGGGAGCTGGACGTGAAGAGTTTATCAGATTGTTTGGTAAGGGCAAGTTGTTTTTGGTCGAGATGATTTGTTTTCTTGCAGTTGTTGGTTCCATTACGTTTTGAACATGTTAGCTTTGCTTACCTTTGGTTACATTATGTTTATTAGGGTGTGCAATCCAGTTTTTAATGCAGCTAGTAGGCCATGGTATTTTGGTTCTGTTATATTTTGCTATATGTAGCCAATCAGGTTTAAAATGAGGTTAATAATGCATATTTTTGGGTTATGATTTGTCGGCTATTTATGGTGTTGTTAATTATTTTTTAGCAGATGTGAAACAAGGTGAATTAGTTTGTTTATTTTGGATAGGCAGACACCATTGTTGAAACACAATATTGGCTATTTGAAGTTGATTGTGGATGCCAATGGATTAAACTTGTATGTGCAGGAATATATAATCACGAAAAGTCCTCGAGTCAAGAATTTATTTGGCTCATTTTTTAAGTTAATTTGCTTTGAAACTTGTATACAAAATGTTGGTTTCTTTTAAACTTGAATATAAAATGTTGGTATAAGAGCATCACTTTGGATAAGAGAATGTTGCCACATCGTTCTTTTCATGCCTGAAATTTTGTGACAGCGTTCAACATTTGAAGTTGATGCTCATTCCGGCAGACGTGCTAAACATAACAATGTCTTTCAAAGGGACCAAATAAATAACCAAGACCAACATAATTGACAAAACTAGGAGAGTAATTAGGTTAACAAATGTAAGAATCAAAGATTGATCCTTACCTTAATTACTTAACCTAAACAAAATACACAAATAATATAATTAACAAAACAAAACCTAATCAGAAAAGATAAACATAATCTTCCGTTCAAATAGATGGTCCATTTGGCTTGGCAACAATTTGTTACACCATGTGTAAATACCATGGATAAACAAAAGATACGAAAGTTGTGAGTTCATGCAGTAAAGAGAGTTGAGTGGCCATTAAGTTTCAATTTGACTTACACCAAGCACAACACTAAATCAGATTAGAAACCCTATGAGCACAACTCTAAACTACATCATAAATGCAACCAACTCAACTCACATCTCTAAAACTAATCAGAAATTCAACCAGCTTACTTCACAA